>JAUTBV010056213.1:0-20121 GCA_032361325.1 Lepetodrilus fucensis
GATATTGCACTAGTGCAAATATTTATATTTATTGCATGGGTTTTATTGAACTCCAAAACTCTATGTTATGTGATAAACTTAGATATTGGTACCTCGTTTGTTTGAGTTCGATGGTTTGGGCTGCCGGTCTAAACGCAGGCAGCTGAAAGTGCAACTGAGTGTTGCAACGACATCAAGCACTGGATAAATAAACTGAAATTGAATGACAGTAAAACAAAGTGTTTGCTCGTTGGTCCACGAGCTAAATGTGTGCAAACTGTAACTGAGTTCCATCCAAGTAGTTCAAAGTGATATCCCACTAGCAACATCTGTGAGGAATCTTGGAGTCATCCTGGACCCAGAGCTAACACTGGATACTCGTATCAGCCGTACTACTCAAGCCTGCTTCTATCAACAGAGAAACATTGCAAACATCTGCAAGTATCTAACGAAAGAATCCACCACCACCCCTGTCCTGTCCCTCGTCATTTCTACACTAGATTACTGCAATAACCTGTTGGCCGGAGGAATAAAGTAACAAATACGATGCCTTCGACGAATAATGAACACTGCAACAAGACTTGTGTCTCTTGTGTCCAAAACACAGTCACATCACTCCAATTCTGAAAGATTTACACTGGTTAACTTGAACGGAGAATCATCTACAAACTTGTGTGTTTTGCTTTCCAGGTCATCTTGAATACTGCTCCACGCTACTTGTGCGACATTCTCAGCATATACATCCCAGTAAGACCATTGAGATCAGGATCGAAACATCAGCTATGTGCCAAAAGTCCATACTGTCCACTATTGTCATCGTTTCTTTGCCTACTCTGTCTCCTGCCAGTGGAACTCTCTGCCTCTCTGTCCGAACCAGTCCTATACTGAACACTCTCAAGACCAATCTCAAGACACATCTGTTCACAACAGGTTATCTTAACAAAACTATTCATTCAACATGTTGCTCTTCGAGCATGCATTAGCATGGAGTCATGCGCTTTATAAATGGACTATTTATTTATTTTATTTATTATCGTTTATTTCTCAATGTTCAGTGTTCTACATTTTAATCTTTGGTTTTTGGCATGAATTTCCATTAATTTATTTTATTGTATATCTATAATTTGTAATCTTATTATTAAATAATAATGTAGTCATCACCTAGGCTATGAGAGACAGACAGAGAGAGAGAAAGACAGACAGACAGAGGGTGAGGAGATATTTATTGATATTTCTAAAGCTTCTTGCAAGCAATCAAGTAATCATGTAGATGTCTATATAGCAGCAATACTGTATCAATTGACCAAGCAAGAAGACGCTAAGAATGAGTCACATGTTTATTGGCACCATATTCTTAAAACAATATACAAACATGGTGTTGTTAAGACGTTACAAGTTATATTACATTTATTTGTCCATTAAAAAAAACACTGCAAATGAAGAATGTCTATTTCTAGAAAGAGCTTAGTGAGACTGACGTAATAGTAATCTACCTACATGTACTAAATTCATTACTATGTTCAAATTTGTCTTTTCTTTCTCAAATGTTTCTCAAACTTAAACAACATTCTGTAAAACTGTTGAGTGTAGGTCAGAAATTCCTGCAATTATGTTACACTATTTGATGGAAACCACTATTCTACTTTCAAACATTCAAACATACCGTAAGTACTTGGGTTATGTAGTAAAACAAACAGGATGAACATCTTTGGCAATACTTTGAAACAAACAAACTGTTAGGGAATAACCCTGTGGTACACACAGCTTAAAATAAAAACCACAAACGTTGTATTACCTACCTGACCAATAAATAATAAATATGAATGGCTGATGACTAGACAATTCACAAGATATTAAAATTATAGTTTTCAACAAAGTACATGTACCATAATAATACCATACGGTATTGACATGCATTCACTAACATATGGTTATGGCTGTGAAAATATCCTTAAAAGTTTTCTTTAAAACATGTATTGTAGACATACAATCACACAAAATGGAAATACTGGTAGGCAAAATGACTAATATTCTCCTTTTTGTAAGCTAAGAAATCTAAAAACAATTCATGTATTGTATATATATATAGATAGATAGATATACCGTATATATACTTCATGGTTAGTATAAAATTCATACCCAGTATGTCAACTGGCACATCTAAATGTTATACTAAAAAGCATGACACAAATACTACAGTAACAATACCCCGGTAGTATAATTTTTCATACTAGAACACAAAAGTATTGTGCAACTACGACATAAAAGTATTAATTGTAATCATCATCCTGATCTTCAACACATGTAAGAAAACAAAACATCAAAATTGATTACTGTACAACACTTGTTGTAAAAAATATAGGCCACTAAGATATCCCTGAAAGTTCTAAAGACGATGGACAGAAACAATATTTAACCTGCAATTGTAGGCTTAGCAGCAACCCAAATCAAGGCCATGTACATTATCAGCCCTTATCGAAGGTAATGTGGCTGTATTCACGTATTGCCAGTTATCATAAGATGAAACCGCTGATAAAACTGCAATCTCGTGGCATCCAATGTCTCTACTGATAATGAAGTGATTTCATAGAAATGCGTTGATATAAATATATAATACCGTAAAATAAGCCAGCTCGGGAGATTGAATACATACAGAATATGTATGCGCGTTTCGAAGGTGAAAGCACCTAAGCAACAACGGTCTGAGGTGCTGTAGTGTTAATAATGCGTGTTTCTCAATAATTTTGTGTTATGTTTGTTACAGCAACTGTAAAGTATTCTGTAGGTTGTGCTTTCACCTTTGACACACACCTGCATATTCTGCAATAATTGAAACTCTGAGCTGGCTTATGCAGACACATTTTATAAAATGAAAAAGCATTGCCTGAAATTAATAAACCTGTCTGATGATTGACTTATAGCTAAGCCTAACATTTAAACTGCTTCATAAACCTGTTCTTTGAATGGCTTGAAATATGTAACTTGATCAATCTAATGGTTCTATTCCATGTGGAATGATATTTATATTGGTTGATGTAAGAACTTGGTCAATGTTTGATGATTGGCTTATTGAACTGTCAATCTTGTGTCAATCATTCGTCAGCTTTCTGGTACTTCCTAGTACAAGTAATTCCCTTGGCTGAGAGGGTCTGAAAAAATGAGGGGAGGAAAAACAAGATATTAACAATATGAATTCACAAGGTGCAATATATGTATGCATTCACAGAAGCACTAATAAAATAATCCAAAAGAGTGTGTTTTAATCCATCTGAGCATATAGTATAATCATATACCAGAAGTAACATTTGGTCTCTTTACTATATACTATACATACCGTACTAGTATATCATTATGAATAAATAGCTGGTCAGGGGCATACTACAACTGTTAGGCCAGGTGGCAGATCATATTTTTGTCTTTGGACTATACTACCATATATAGCATTTAATTCCCACGGTTCCCCCTTAGTAGCATGATGTGGGCCTGCACTGCATTTCCCCATGCTGGTTTATCTATTATAATATTAGGCATCAACGTTTCATCCGAATGAAAGACCCTTACCATTATGTAAGCTGTGTAGAACAATATGTAATACATGTATGTCAAGACAGGACAATATTTATTTCAGTATTTTAGCAGGTCTCAGTTGTAATATACATGTATCGTACATGTACTAATGTCCCCACAAAACAGATTTAAGTGGCAACTACTAGTATGTAAGATTCAGGACTTTTCAATGAATATCATAACAACTCTCATTGTTTTTGATGATGATAATGATGCAAAACAGAAAGTATACAAAAATATTGTATATTTTCATTCCATCAACAAAAGATCCAACATACAATTTTTAGATGCTAGTTGTAGGTAGCTCATGTAATGTTTAACTATTGCCAATTTCATATAACTATTGAATCATCAATCATACTGAACAAAAACATATCAATTATTCTAAAAATAAAATCCCAATATTTTGTATTATGCAGGGGCCGGTTGAACAAAGGTCCCCAGATTAATAAACACCATACATTTTTACCTTAGTTAGACAGAATCTTTCAGAGAAAAGATCATCGCAAATGGGTGAAAGATTCCTGCAGCAACATTATACATGCAGTATTATGATTCAATTCAGAGAAAAAACAATGGGAATTGTTCAAAGATGTTTGAAGTGGGCAATATATTAATTCCCAATAATCACATTTATTCATGCATTCTTTCAGTATTAATTTCTTGTCCATTGTTATGAATACAATATTAGCACACTCTGGTAACACATAGGTTATAGTTCACTATAATCTGTGGGTTACAGAAGTATTCGTTTCTTGTTCATTCTTACGGTTATTCAACATCAGCATTCTGCAGGTCCCATTGCATAGTATGTCACAGTAACCTCAGGTATGTCATAATAACCCGTGAGATTAAACAAAGATTATCCAATAATGCTCAGTGCCCCTCTGGTTTTCATCCAGGGATAAGCTGCACTAGTTGTGGCGAGTCAGGAAGTCTGTGCCCAATGTAAATATGCATTGCTGAAAAACAAGACATTCCCCCTCTAACCCGACCCTCCCCCAAACCTTAGCAAACTACATCATCATCTCTTGTTGACCAATGCCCTGTGGCTAAACTAGAAGCACTGTCTCCTTCACTACTGGATCTGCAATGCTCTACTTTGATCCCTCAAATACTGCACATTTCCAAAATAAAACTGTCTTTGTTATCTCATTATAAGTGTATCAACCTAGTCTCTGTCACATCTTGTTCTCACACTCCCTTAATGTTCTCCCTGCTGATAGCTAAACTAGAACCACTGTCTCTTTAACTACTGCAGTGTTCGAAATTACCGATGGCCCAGCCATTTCTCTCAATGCTAAAGGTATCCTAAGGGCCAGTAGAAATTCATGTTTTTTTGTAAACATTTGTTATTTGTATCATTATTCGGCCAGTTGGTTTCCAGTGGTAATTTAAAACACTGTATACAACCCAAGCCACCATTCAAGGTGCTACAATTTAATATCCAGTTTATCGTTGACATTATGCAGGTGAATTCCTCATGTTAATATTGATAGTTTAGTATTGCAAGATTATAAATATTAGGTGTAAGCTTCACTCATTTTTCTTTCAGATGATGAACTTGAAAAACTGAAAACAGAATTTTGGCATCAGCAGATGAAAGTAGATGAATACAATTTTGCTCGAGATGAATTGAGTGAACTTGGTGGTAAGCCCTTCGTGCTGTTACTGATTCTCTGCCATTAGAAATAACAAATATTGTAATATTATAACATCTGCTTAATTCATTCATGATTAATAGCATTAGAATTCCATGCTTTGACAATGCACATCACTACTGTCTGTGTATAGATATATCATCAAACTCCTTGGAGGGACTTCAAAAGGGAGGCGACTCCATTACGACGGAGGAGAAGAACCGGAACTTAAAGGCTCGCCACAGGAAGGTGAAGGACGGCTACCTCAAGCTGGAGGATCTGTCCACTAACAAGAACATAGAGTTCAATGACCCCCGTGTGTACCAGCTGTGGGCCATGGCGAGGAATGCCAACATGTCAGAGGAGGAACTCGAGTCATTCAAGGTATTTATCTTTCCTTATGCTGGAGGTACAGTAAACCTTGCAAGTTGCATACATGACGTACTCATTGGGACCGGCTATTTTTGTCTGTTATATGTGTTAGACAGAACCTGGACTTCGGATTCAGTATGTTATAGGCGAGCATCCGGTTTATGCGAGGCCGTTATATGCAAGGTCTACTGTATTTATCTTTCATCCTGGTATTTATCTTGCTGGATTTCAAGGTATTCAAGGTATTTATCCTCCATGCTGCCAGAAACAGTTGACCAGTCAGTGATTTTATGTTGACCTTTTTCAATGTTTATCACTGCTGAATTATTTAAACGACTGCTCTGTTATGCACGTGTTTTCCTAAGAACAGATACGACTTTCCATTTTTCCATTAAATAATGAAAACATACTGATATTTGAACTTTATTATACAGAACTTATTGTGTTTTTCAGAAAGAATTGAAGCATTTTGAACATAGAATTGACAAGCATGACTACATGAAAGACCAAGTTTTGATGTCGAGACATCAACTAAGAGGAGAAGTCAAGGGAGACAACTATCCAGAGAAGCACAAACAGCTAGAAGAAACAGCAGACAACTATGGAAGAAAGGTCAGCACCTACTGTTTTCTTCAAACATGTAGCTTATTACCGGACACTGCCATATGTAACAGAGGACCATGCTGATCCTGGGATTCGAACCTGAGTTTCTGGATTTTGAGTCCAACGCTCTACCGACTGAGCCAAAGGGGTGATCCCACTGGCTGAGAGCGATTAGAAGCATCTTATATCACATCTGGTTACACAAACATCAGTATATTGTAGGGTAGAAGATGTGTAGATACAGTAGACCTCGCATATAACGTACTCATTGGGATATGCAGTAATTAGCATTAGACAGGACTGGGACTTCAGATTCAGTCCGTTGTAGGCGAGTATCCGGTTTATCCGAGACCAGTATATGCGAGGTCTACTGTATATGTTTATCTTTAAACTAGTTCAATAGTTTCTTTCCTTCCTCCGCATGTAATAATTCATGTAGGGGTATTAGATGACCATGAATTCTGATTGCAAACATGTCTTTATTGTTATTCCTGCTTCGGTTGATATGATTTCGTTATTTTTATCTTTCAGGTGAAAAAGATCCATAATGATCTGAAGAAAATAGTTGAAAAGGCTATTTCAAGGCATTCAGAGTTGTAGCGAGATGATTCAATAATAAGAGATAGAAGTCTCAATCATACAGTATTGCAGATGGACTCGGGAAAAAGTTGTGTGTAAATTTAGATGTAAAGAATGGAAGTGATATATGTTTTTGGATTGAATTAGTGAAGGTTGTAGATGTTTTCTCTTAGGTCAAGTTAGGATGACATCAATGCAAGTTAGGATGTAAATTTGATTTAATGAATATGGTGCATGTATTAGTAAATCATTGAAGATTGTACTGGTGTAATTTAGTATGTAATTGATGAAAGTTGTACATTTATTTGAATGTGAAAGCTGTACAATGCATTCATAATCTGGATGTAACTAATGCCAGGTATAGCTATGCTATCAGTTAAAGTTGTACATGTGTGGATGTCAGGATGCAATCACAGACCTCTCTTCACAGTTCTGAGCTTTACATTGGCTGATGTCTTCTTCAAGCTGTGTAGGCTGTATACATCATTAAATTGTGTACACTAAATGTAACATTAAAGGCATAATATCACAGATATTTATGGTTGTTTTGGACTAGTTCTTAGCTACAAAGTGCATTCACTTGACATACACAAAATTATGTATGTACTTCCCAAAAGCTTTGCACAGCTGTTGACAAATCTCTAATGCAATCCCCTCCCCGATATACTGCTTCTAAATACATCATTCAAAGGGGAAGTAACTCTAATGTTTGCTCGAATTCTCACTTAGAATAGTAATGCATCACAGACAAGATAAATAGCGGAACTTTCCCTTATTTAACATAAAATATCATTTGTTTTATAACTATTGAGACCTTAGTCTCAGATCGAAATTCGTGTGTGCATTATATAGGTCAATCAACCGTGATATTATGCCTTTAATGTATAATTGCACTGTATTATATTAGCACAATTTTTGGACAATGGTATGAACACTGAATTCTGATACATATGGACATTAATTATGAGCATGTTGACAGTATTACCGAGTAGTAATATTTATTTTATATACATTTACTGATGAATGATCTTGATATATGCAATGTGCACTGCCATATTTTTATTACAGTTGCAGGAAGCACATCACTGGAAGGATAAATCTCAAATGTTATGTGTGTTGGCATTTCTAGATCTGTGTTTCGAATATCCTTATTCTGTGGCATTTCTGACATGTTCAAACCTAATATCAACATATGACAGCATATTTGTATGATTATTTCAGTGTGTTACATGTTTTCTCTGCCATGTTCATTACACAGAATTGACAGTCTTTAAGAGTTGTTTTTTAAGCTTATATTGCCTCTTTTTTCTTAACTATATAACTCAGTTGTGCTTCCAAAGCTGTCCAACTTAATTCAGACAGTTGTGATAATAATGATGATTGAATTGATAACGTTTGTATTTTTATATCTTTGTGTTAGGATAAAGCTTACCTTCTTGACCTTGAATCCCATGTACCAGATTTCCTGAAGTTCACTTCCCAACTCTGAAGAAGGTTCATTTGCAGGGAAGATTGGAAGTAATGTTTATATTTACATAGTGTCCTAGTCCTTGGTATTGCTGTAATATATGTCAGGTTCTCTATCATGTTAGTCTATCACTGAAATACTGGTCGCATGCATCGTGCATGGAAAACCCAACCTAACTTACTAGTTATTCATCTAGCTTACCAGGTACATGTACTAGTACTCATTTGATATTATATGTCCAATGTATTGTCATCACAAATGGGTGAAAGATTCCTGCAGCGATGTTAATCTCTGTATTCACTCACTCCAATATATTGAAATGTATGTATATATATATTAATAAAAGTAGAATATCCTCAAGGAATCGCTTTTGATATTAAGATACATTCAAAAGAATGCTAACCATTAAAATTAAATTAAAATATCATCTATGAATAGCTTTTAACACAAAGATACATTAGAAATAATGTTGACCATTTGATATTAATTATTATATCCGATGTATTGAAATCTCTAACAAGTCGAATATCAACTATGAATCGGTTTTGATACTAATTTACATTAGATACAATAGAGATAGAATGTTGACCATTTTCATCCTCTAAGACTCGTGCCCACTGCCCTCTTTCATACGCCACCAAGACCAGAGTAAGAGCCGTCATTGAATCTGGTTCTGGATCCAGAATGGTATTGCTTGATATATTTTCAGTTGTTCAGTTGATGCTTAGAGTAATTGTCCCTTGTATACTTCTGCTATATGTAGTGATGTTTGTGCAATACGAAAATAACTTTCCTGCATTCCATATATCGTGAGAAATATGTTTTCTGAATTAAAACACTTTAACAATTCCATAAAAATGTATTTATTTTCTTCATTTAATCAGTTTGAGATGACTTTCATTTATTGGATGGTAATTTTTTAGATTAAACACTCCATGAAAACAGTGACAGGCCATAAACTAGCTAGTCCAGACATCTATCACATTCAACTATTATTATATCTGTATAGTGCATAGCAAAAGCATTATGGAAACAAAGCAACATTGTTCATCAACTAGCATGCTCTACATATTGTTGAGAACAGTATGTATCATGAAAATAAGAAAGCATCCCTAACTACAATAGAATAGCTGGCATCGAAACCCAGGTTATTGTGATGATACAAGTGTAGTGGGTTCCACGATAATGTCTTGTCAATTTAAAGTACTATATATATATTGTTTTTAGTAATTCATGTATCATCTGTATCTATTTAGGATGGTATGTTCCTAGATTACTAAAGTTAAGCACTATATGCTATGGTAATCGTCCATAATAGCCTACTTATTTCATCTATCTAAATGCATGCATAGTGATGCAATAGTAAAATGTAATGAACATATTCTCTATCTAATTTTGTCACCAGTTTGCACACATTCACATCTGCATAGTCTTATATAGATCTATCTTTGTGTGTGTGCGTGTGTGTGGCGAGAGAGAGAAAGAGCTTACAGCTTTAATTATCACCAGTTCCAAATACTGTACATACAGACTGTAGACGTATTTGATCATGTTGCAAGTTTCTATTGGTGAATTCTATAACATCCCATGCACAAACACCTATTAGTCACACATTCTTGGAAACATGTTTCCCTGATCTTTACAAAATCCTGAGTGAACATCCCACAACCTTGCTTTCCATCTTACCAATGTCTCAGTTTCAGATGTGTCTTGTGTACGTTCTTAGCATAGTTCTCATCAGAACGTCGTCTAGTACTTCCACTCTCATCAGAGTCTGGTGGACACTCCATCACTACTCATCGTTCCAGGATCAGGATCAGCATCATCCCTGGCGACCTTCTCGTCAGGACTGCTAGTCGAACCGTGTGGTGGGTACCCGAGAGGCATCTCATTACTGCTCATGTTAGCTTCCAGGTCCTTGGCGGAAGCTTCTCGAAGGTGCGGGTTCATGTCGGCTATTTTGGATGAACCTTTTTTGGTAACGTCCGCATCACCCTGTAACATATCCCAGTCACATTAACACCATTTATCGAAATAGAGAGAAAAAAATTCTTGACATTACTATATCAATATATTTACTTGTTTACAATCAAGTCCGTCCGTCCGAAATCAAGACATTCGATAACCTAATATCCATCATAGTTATTCATGCCTTCAATATCAAATAGTTTATACAAGAACTATTTAATACATGAAGTATGCACACAACGACTCGCTCCGTGGTGCAAATCTTCCAGCGCCTGCCACGGAGTGCAGAAGGTCGGTATGTCAAACCGAGTTTGCCTACGACAGCATCATACCTAAAGATGACAAAAATGGTAGTTGATGCCACCCTGCTTGGCGCTCAGCATAAAGGGAAGTTTACATCAACAGGTGGTCCCTCAGAGTCACCTATACTGTGTCTGAGTGGGATATTCTTGTTAACTGCGACATTAATATTCCAGAGTGAGCTAGCACTCTAAAAATGACTGGTGGAAATCCAGCCTAGCACAAGCAGACAATAACATACACCGTTCTCCAGCTGCATGCTGTAAGACAAATGCGTCCCAGGGAGGGACCCATCTGCCGAAATCAGCTAAGCTGGAAGGCGACGTAAAAGCAATGTTTTTAAACACAGAGAGAGAGAAGAGTAGGCAAACAAGTTTATTTATCATTTATTTAGAGTAAGCAATTTGCAACTAGCCATGCCTATATTCAAATGCCAATAGTCCTCCATAGCTCTCTCTCTCTATCTCTCTCTCTCTCCCTCTCAATGATACTGAATTCATTCTGTAGAAATCTGAATAAATGTTACGTATGTACCATTGTATCGTATCTGACACCGAACCTCAGCTTCTTGCGAACTTTCTCGGGCAGGTATGGGAAGACGATGTCAAAGAACGGGCATATTAACTTTGGATCAAGGGTCTCCGGCTTGGTGGCACCTGAAACAGTATTTTATTAGTTACATCGTGCTTTCATGGGTGTACATGCTTCTACGAGTTGAAATCTTTCATATATACTATATAGCCTATCCCGAAAACGAAAATTCCGTATGCCCTGAAAATCACGCTGGCACCGAATGTATCCAAAAGTGTAGGCCTAATAGATCTACACTTTAGGGAATCGAATTTACGAATATTCATGCCAAATGTCTTTCTGTCACAATGTTACTGCGTCAATTATGAAAATATCTACTCTCCCACATAACTCCAATCGATGAAATAAACATGATATTTGCGCATTTTGAGAAAGACAAAAATTGAATATCCTCAATATAGTTCTAGAAACATGTTGGGTATACTTTCATTAACTGCAACATAATACTGGCTATATCTGAGTACGTATAATTTACAGCACTGTATATTTCAAATTCCTTTATCTAAGTCAGAGGAACCACAATCTCCCCCTGGGAACGTTAGAACTATCCGACCTAGACTCTATTGGAAACAATAGGGGACTACGGGAACGTCATTCCTGAAATTGTTTTTAAAATAAATGATCTGCAGACACGTCGTTACACGGGTCAGTGGTGTAATAGTAACTACGCCCCTGCCACTTAATTGTGAATATGATAATACCATTGTAATGCTTTCCTCAGTCAGCTTAGTTGACCTTGAGTTTACCTCTGAAGTTGTAATGTCGTTATTGCACCCAAGAAAAACATGTCATCGGTATCTCTTTCCGACAGTTACGACCGTTATCCATATATCTTGTGCGGATTACTTATACAATGTAATATCGTTGTGTCAACTGCCATTATCGTTGAAAGTATGCCTAAATACGCCAGATTATTTACTGATAGATTTAGATAAATAGATATAATTGTGTTGTTCTATGTGATAACAGCAAGACTTGTATTTGATCTATATATCTGATGTCACTATCTTTGCTATTTGGACAGATGCCATTGTTCTGAACCTAGAACAAACTGTTTGATTGGTCGTACCGTCATCACCCGCAGACACGTTATCCATTATCTTGAAATACTAGTGTATATACTTAGATGTGTATCCTTTAACAAAGCTCTCTTATCCACTAACATACCACGCATAGTGCTCTCTTTCCACTGTATTAGCTATCGGCAAAGATAACTTTATGGTCTTCTCGTGGATCATAGAGCTTCTTGAAAGAATACTCTGGACAACTGTTTGTATACTAATAATAACTTAGTTAAAAACAATTATGCATATACACCAGTTAATGTGACATGTACGTACACAATACATTTAACATAATGCTGACGCTGTTAAATAAGCCAACCAGTCTATCATTGTTCTATGTATAGTATATACACTGTATATGCATTACCGTTATGTGCACCACTGCAGCTATTGTAATTATGCCTAGTTCTGATATAAGTTCTTCCGAACACAATAGTTCTTATGATTCATTTAATGTGTTGTCTGAGAACTACGAAAACAAATAGTTATATCACGTATTACATATCTCTGTGATGAACTCTGTCAATGTCAATGATGCGTGTCACAATAAAAACATGTATTAATCGTGTGCATACAGTGTTTTTGTAGTTGTCAGTGTTATGTTTTGTAATCCATCCTTTTAAAGTATTTTAAAATGCTAGTGTTACTGAAGTTTAAATAGAAAAAAAAAGTGTATTTCATAAAGCACATTAATTTTACGAAGTACTGAATAACACAATACGTTTACACCCATCTTCAGTTATACAAAACATGTCTCTAGACAAATTTACAGAATATTGCGTAATAGGTGATGGTATACTAGTATATCTAATACAGGCACTTGAATACACAAAATAAATATAAGAAATCACGATCAACTGTACCCCTCTGACAACACTGTATATACTAGTGTCAGAGGAGTTATAGTTGATGGTGATTATTTTGTATTCAAGTGCCTGTGATATCTAAGCATTAAAAACATATCCATTTATAACCATTTTTCTTTTTCAAATATCTAGAC
Organism: Lepetodrilus fucensis; assembly: GCA_032361325.1. Lineage (NCBI taxonomy): Eukaryota > Metazoa > Mollusca > Gastropoda > Lepetellida > Lepetodrilidae > Lepetodrilus > Lepetodrilus fucensis. The sequence continues at coordinate 13,132 of JAUTBV010056213.1, forward strand.
TAACAGGGCTATGTTGATTTAATGTGCAGTATGCTGTGACTGTATTATTAATGTCAACTTCAGTGGAATACAAATATATGTTTAACCTGTGAGGAAGCTGACGATAAGACCGACGATGACGACAGTGGCGACAGCAGTAGCAGTGTACCACATGTACGACAACCTGTACAACCCCAACACATCTCCACTGCAACAACCAAGCATACAACATCGTCAACATTCAGGCCATGACTTCGTTGTAGGAGGCTAGGACACAAAAACTGTTAGCCAGATTAATAAAATAACATATATTCAGATAAAGAATACCAAATAAAATACATACTTAATGTTCATAGATTCTTCTATAACTGTCATCATGATATATATTCTTTTATTAGTTATTGTACAGTTTATAATACTAATAAGAATGATAAGAAGAAATACGTCAATACACATGTGCATGTATTCAGCGTTAGTTCTGTGTACTAGTAATCCTAAATGTTCTCATTTTTATTAAAGGTAATATACAGTATATATAAATATAATAGAGATAATATTACGAGTCGTCAGCTACAGGCATGACCGTTGTGGTAGCATTGTACATCGTGGACAACGTGGTCGTGGTCATGGACGGTGTCACTGACGCCACGGTGGAGGTGATGTTCCAGTTGCAGTCCACAGTGCTGATGGGGGCCAGAGTTGCCACCTTAGGCTTGTATATCTGTGAGCCTGCCAGGATCCAGAACATGAGCACCAGACCAGAGACCAGTCCTGCCACTGCCCCCTACAACATACCATAGACATCAGACTGCCCCCTACAACATACCATAGACATCAGACTGCCCCCTACAACATACCATAGACATCAGACTGCCCATTACAACATACCATAGACATCAGACTGCCCATTACAACATACCATAGACATCAGACTGCCCCCTACAACATACCATAGACATCAGACTGGCCCCTACAACATACCATAGCCATCAGACTGGCCCCTACAACATATCATAGACATCAGACTGGTATTTAGTAGAGGACAGTCCGGTGTCTATGGTATGTTGTATGGGGCAGTTTGATGTCTATGGTATGTTGTAAATACCATATTAAGACTGTGCCTAGTAGTAGTAGTAGTAGTAGTAGTAGTAATAGTAGTAGTTGTAGTTGGCGTTGTTGTTGTTGTTGTTGTAAACTTAATAATTATATAAATAGTTTGAAGTGTATAGCATTTGTCTAAGGTACCTACTGTTTGGTTTGCCCATGGGAACAACATGCCCAGAGTGAATATTCCCAGGAGAGGACCTCCTAACACGCCATACAAGGCAAGAGCCGCCTGTAGACAAACACAGATTCATACATACATACATACATACATACATACATGATGTAGTGGTAGCGCTGTGTTGTGCACATGACTTGCAATAAGTACCAAACTCTATAATGATAAATATATCACGAACATATGCTTTGAAATAAGTACCAAACTCTATAATGATAAAGCTAGCATGAATATATGATTTGCAGTAAGTACCAAGCTCTATGATAATCCTATGTTGAACATTATGCCTTGCAATACGTACAAGAAACGTTGGTTTATTATAATTTGTATTTAGTCTGGGGGACTTTGTATTTTTCTATGTATATTACCGAAATGTATTAGAAACATGAAGTAGGTCGTGAGATGCACAATCAGACTTTCCTATCTAACGGCTGTATTTATACGCACATTCGGTATGAATAACCTGCGTATTGGCTGGAAAGGAAGGGGTACCGGTATGAATAATTAAGATACCGGCCTGATAGTGAGGTCTCCTGCTGTCTTTATATTAATAGTATATGTACTAGTATGCTTCTAATATAAGTCGGCAGTAACAACGATTTACCTCCAGAATTCCGCCAAGTAATGAAGCTACGTAAGTCAGGCCAATCGCGACAATACCTACTCCCGCGGCTGAAAGACATAAGTCCACATTACTGATTAACATTAGCATTACCAATGCATGCTATTTATTCACTTCTTCAGAGTAAATGAGTCAAAATTAAATTGAACGTTCTATACTATAAGAGGATGTGTTGCTTGGGAAGGATTACACATGAGAGTCCAGGAAAATCATAATCATTCAGTAGTAGCAGTTCAAATGATTGGTTATTGTGTGAACTCAGATGCTGTACCCACACAGGAACTTGGAACCATATGTTGCTGCCTTTTCGTTCAAGTCTGTGCAGCAATACTTCCTGATGATATCCGTCAATATCACAGCTGATATAGAGTTCAACCCAGATGAGATAGTACTGGAAAGAATAGAATGTCACTGTCACTCATTGGCCAAGGGAAAATATGCATATTATTAGTATGATGTGCATATTGCAATGGTCATTACCTGAGAGCCCCGCTGAACATGCAGGCTATAAATAGGCCTGGTATACCAGGGATGTTGCCAAGAACGTCCATTACAAACAGCGGCAAGATCTGCAAGTACAGACAATGTTAGCAAGATCTGCAAGTACAGACACTGTTAGCAAGATCTGCAAGTACAGATACTGTTAGCAAGATCTGCAAGTACAGACAATACTAGTATTAGCAAGATCTGCAAGTACAGACAATATTAGCAAGATCTGCAAGTACAGACAATATTAGCAAGATCTGCAAGTACAGACAATGTACGTTTACATATCCAATAGTCTTTCTCGAAGACGTTAGAGTCGATGGAGGAACCTAGTTTTCGAGTAGGCCCTACTATACACACACACACACACATTCACACACACACACACACATTCACACACACACACACACACACATACATACACACACACACATACATCATCAACCTCATCATCATAAATTAAAATTGGCCACATCGTTTTTGACAAAGACTAATTGTTTTGAAAGACAGATGCATTAGACAGACATGCGCATAGAATGAATGGTATATTTTTAACGCACCATATTAACTCTCGAAGCCATGCCCATAATGCTACTTTATTAATACATACAATGGATGTTTTTGTCTTCATATTTTCTACCAAATGCCTTGATTATTAGATATGGTATCGTGTCACTATCACTCACCTGGTCCCCGGCTGTAATAAGGCCGACACTCATGGGGTCGCACCTGCTGTAGAAGCCGTAGATGACGATGCCGATCATGGCAGTGAGGTAGAGGATGATGGCGAGACCAGGGCAGTTCACCCACAATGCACTGAATGTACAACCAGGTTTAAATATGCACTGATAGAACTTAACTATAGCTACCAGGCTAAAGATGATAGTGTTTCTGACATACACTTCCTATTGTCGTCGTTGTTATTATTATTATTATTATTATTATTATTATTATTATTATGTTAACAACAATTAGTAATTATTATTATTATTGTTATTACTATTGTTGTTGTTATTATTGTTGTTAGCATTATCAGTATTACCGTCTTCATCATATAAGCATAATATCGTAGAAATGTCTTCTTATGTTTAATGTCTTCAATATTTGTAGAAGATTCAAACATTCCGTGGAATTACTGAATGACATGTTATTCCATGACGCTAACAAACCATTCTTCAAGAAGCTGTTGTTCTCAGAAACTTTCTTTTCATAGATTCACAGTATGGTTTGAATAGTTTAAGTAATAGGCCTACAGTGTTATCAACATGGTGGCGCTCTGGAAATTTGACAACCTTTTCAACCTAGATACGTAAGCTACACATACCATAATTACGATATACAACCTATAATAAAGTGAATCATGTTCACTCGTGCTATGTACTGTATACAATTCCTGGCAGTTTTCCCTTACATCTGGGCATGTTTGAGAGAGGGACAGGTGACCGTCCTCTGGACTTGCGCTTGGTTCACGCCGTAGATGAACGTCCACAGAAACGTGCCCCCTATCACCAGCGACCACACGCTGTGTCTGACAGTGGGATCTGGGCTAAAACTGAGAGTGTGAATACATAATGCTATTACATGTGACGATGTTTACTTGATGCTTAGAGTTTCTTGGCTAGAAGTGACCTATTGAACGCCATTTTGTATTGCTACATGCAAGTTATGTCTAAAATGATGGCCAAGTCATGACAGTACGTTTCAATGTACTGATAAGTCTCTGGAAATAATATTTAAATCATACTCAAATAACTGTTTTAAATTATAAATAACAAGAAAAAGTAAAGCAGAAATGTTGATAAGAACGGTTGTTCTACACAGAACACCAAATAGTTTATATAAATTGTCTATGTTCATTAGAAACCAAACATCTACCAAATTGATCCATACTGAGATCTTATTGCGATAGCCATTGCTATATCTGTTTCCGAGTTTGCTCTTCATATATAGAATACAAGACAATGGTAAGAGAAGGCAGGCACTTGCTCTTCGTAGAATACAACACAATGGTAAGAGGTAATACAAGGTAATAATAAGAGGAGGCAGGTAATACAAGACAATGGTAAGAGAAGGCAGGCACCTGCTCTTCATAGAATACAACACAATGGTTGGCAATGGTAAGAGGAGGCAGGTAATACAAGACAATGGTAAGAGGAGGCAGGTAATACAAGACAATGGTAAGAGCGGACAGGCACTTGCTCTAAGAACTCTATCCTGGAATTGTTGGCAGCAATTTCCCAGGCGTTCTGGAATCCCCCTAGTTCTATGCAGCCCTGGATTAGAACGGCCAGCATTCCTATCAGCATCATGGTCGACTGGAACGTGTCCGTCCACAGAACAGCCTTCATGCCGCCCTGAGAACAACATCAGTAACAACATCAATAGCAACGCCAGGAACAACACCGATAATAACATCAGTAACAACATCAATACCAACATCCGTAACAACATCAACAACATCAGTAACAACACCAATAACATCAGTAACAACATCAATAGCAACGCCAGGAACAACACCGATAATAACATCAGTAACAACACCAATAACAACATCAGTAACACCAATAATAACATCAGTAACAACATCAGTAACAACATAAACAACGTCAGTAACAGCACTAGAAGGTCATGCATATGCCTCACAGGACAAACCATAAATCCCAAACTGAACAATTTAAGAAAAATAACAAAGAAATATACTAGACACATGCACATATCTATACAGTAGTTATTTTACACAGAGTAGTGTGTACGTGTGTGTATGTATGTGTGTACGACAACCATTCCGGGGACTATACTTACAATGGCGGTGTAGAAGGTACACACAACTCCTATAGCCCAGACCGTCCCCCACTTTGATAAGCCAGTTACTGTCAACACAAAAGTACCAGCATTGACATGATACGTATAACATTCTATAACAGCTTTAACATGATACGTACATTCTATAACATCAGTAACATGATGCGTACATTCTATAACATCAGTAACAGGATTAGTAATTTAATAATAGAATAATAATCAGCGCTACGAATGTTGCAGGTTTCCTCCTGCCTTAAACTGACAAAGTCTTGATGTAAGTGAAAGAATTTTGAAAGCGGCCCCAAACCCCAATTCAAAAACGAAAACGTAAATGTGCATAATGTGTCGATAAACTCAATACAGTTGCCGCGTTACTATTACAGTTCTGCGATAGTATATATGTCTTATTGATATTGGAATACAGAGAGAGACGGTCATGTACGCACCCGCACTTAGAGCCAAAGATGGCGCATAGAGTACACATGCCATGTAGATAGTCTGAAATATAGAACATGCTAAATGACACAAACAGTATAATCATGATTGCAATGTCTAATGATTGTCAAGGTAGATTCAGATATGGAATCCTACAGACCGTAATCTGCACAGGAGACCATTTAGTCAGATTGTTTTTTCACTTTCGTATTACATTTCTATTCTTCCAGACATTATTATTTTAGTATGAGCGTTTAGGCAATCTCGGTTGAAGTAAAATAGTAATACAGTTTTACTGATTAATGAATTTAAAGCTCTCCTCATACTCTCAACATACTCTCTTACATTTCCATGTAAGACTTACTTTTAAAATAGTGTATCACTATATTCCTTATGATTACCAGTATCAGCCCTTACCATCTGCACAATGTAGGTAATGGCTCCTGCTACTCGGGCAATCGAGCCAAACCTGTGCTCCAGGTACTGAAAGAAAGGTTGTAGTACATTGTTATCAACTAATCAAGAGTAATGCATCGAGAGTAATGAGTATACGGTAATTTAAGTCTGATTTCAATACTTTTAATAAATTACAATATTCTTCTGTTATTGCGCGTCCTCTTTAAAGGCACATTTAGTTTCATTTTCAGCGTTCATATGGTGGCATGCATATGTGCGTGCGTGCGCGCGCGTGTGTGTATGTGTGTGTGTGAGAGAGAGATAGAGAGAGAGAGGGAAACAGAGAGAGCGTGCGTACGTGCATGTATTCGAAAGTATAATACTATACTTATATTGACACAAAGGTCAACCGGATAGCACTTATAGTATACATCTTGACTCTAGTACTAGTAGACCTACGTCAAAATATACAGGGGCAATATACAGCATAGTCATCATTACGCCATAAATAATGTTTTATTACCGCATACTACTACTACTATTATTATTATAATAGTATTACTACTAGCAGTAGTATGTGGACCTGACATTTTAGACATGACGGCTCATATATTTTACCTGAAATATTCATAGTTAGTATAATATATGAACAGAACATTTGTTTGGATTGTCGTAAACGTAAATGGTCCAATATTCAAGTATAGTTTGTGTGGACTGTTTCTTCGTAATGCAAAATGTGTATATTGCGTATACGTGTTCCTCGTTTGTAGCTTGTGTGTTATATCTCATCCGATCTCATCCAACCTTTGGCATATATGCCAACTCTTGTTGACATAATATGTCAGACATGTGTGCGTACGTGCGCGTGAGTGCATCCGTGTGAGTATGTGTTGTGCGCGTTTTTTATAATGCCATCATAGCAACCGTGAGTACATCAAGTATCAACAAGCACTGCGGGCATATATACACTATGGTTATTTCGTCACAG
>JAUTBV010056324.1:0-20118 GCA_032361325.1 Lepetodrilus fucensis
GGTTTGACGACCCGTTAAGGTGAGGTCAAAGGGCAATCTGATGCAAAGTATATGGCGGTTCCGTCAGATCTCAGCTGCGCTGATATCTGATTTTAATGAGATTGATCAGAAGGTTGAATTTATTATCTGTAGTAGCGGTGTAGTTCCGTTAAAAATCATTTTTTTGTAATTTTTCACTTTTCACCTTTTCTATCATCATTTAAATGTTAATAAAGACAAATGATAGACAAGGATATAGGAACATACAGACATGCACAAACGTAAACAGATTTCCTGATTTTAAATCGAAACTTTTTAATGGATTCGATTACTGTGATAGGGAAATAGCGGTAGTCAAACATGTGATGAAAATATTTACATGAATTGGACATGTATTTATGCCGAGAGCAATACAAATCTGTTGATTGTAGATTTACAATAGTACGTGTCATACTTGAACAACATGATGTCCATTGAATTTGAAGTAGGCTACTTGACATTGAATGACATGTTCGTGTTAGATCTATACGAACATATACGAAGACATGTTATAAGTTATTCAAATACTAGTCATTGTATTTGTATTGCAATACCAAACACAACATTTAAACTAGAAAGAGTGGTATAGAAATAATAAAATAGAATAGCAAGAATAAAAAGAAAACCTTTTTAAAAATAAGAAATAAAAATATTGAATCATCATTTGGACATGCGAGAAATCTAGCTTGTTGCCAAGCTCGTGTAGACAGATACAATATATAATTTAAGGTCAAATACGATCATGAACTATGTCAACAGACCGTGTATGCCTTTAATACATATTTTAATTGTATTATGTCCACACTGTATTATGATCTAGCATCGATAATTATATTGAGACAATTATTTCACAGCATTAATATCATACATCAATTATGTCATGCATTGTTATAATAACTGCAAAGTCAAAGTCAAATTTAAATCCGGACACTCATCCTGCGGAAAGTGAAGGTTATGGTTATTATCACGTGCACGTGTTGTTAGAATAACATTATTCACGAGCAAACCACGTGATTATACTGAAAACAGGTTTCTGTAACGCTTAAACAACGATTAAAAAAAAGAAAACCACCAAAAAAATATATATTTTACCATTAATCAGCAGTTTATTGTGGTTGGTCAGGAAAAGTAAAAATCGTGTCAATGTGTTATACTAAACTGTTGTGGAACGTGTTAAATATATCATTATTGCCAACACTGGCTCAAGCACATTGCTATAGGCAGTAATGTTATTATATGTATCAAAATTAGCTGTAACGGCTTGACTGAACAGTGTATGTGACTGTTCTAAGTAATATAGTCACATATACAGGTGTAGTTACTGTTATGTTATGTCTGCATATCTTTACTTCGAGTATCTGCATATCTTCTCAAGTGTAGTGTCTACACATTCTCGTCTGTACAGTATATCCATATATTTTGTAAAGTGTCTACATATCTTCTGTACAATGTCTACATGTCTTATGTACAGTGTCTACATGTCTTCTGTACAATGTCTACATATATTATGTACAGTTTCTACATATTTTCTGTACAATGTCTACATGGATTATGTACAGTCTCTACATGTCTTTTGTACAGTGTCTACATACTAGTATATTCTGTCACGTGTCTATACATCTATATATAGCCCATGTTCTGCAAAGTGTCTACACAGCTTCTGTACAATACATATCATATGTACAGTGTCTACATATAGTATGTACAGTGTCTGCATATCATCTGTATAGTGTCTACATATATCTTCTGTACATTGTCTACACATCTTCTGCACAATATCTGTATATCTTATGTAAAGTGTCTACATATTTTCTGAACAGCGCCTGAATTCAATCAAACACTATACCACCATTGTACAGTTATAAGTAGCACATTTAGCTGGAATGTAATCATGCACCAATACATTTCTGTACATATATCACAACATATACCTAGCTAATTGAATTGTGACCCTTCGTTCCTTCCATATATTACTACAGGTAGACGTCACACAGGAAGGTGACAGTATATATTACTACAGGTAGACGTCACACAGGAAGGTGACAATATGAATTACTACAGGTAGACGTCACAGGAAGGTGACAGTATATAGTACTACAGGTAGACGTCACACAGGAAGGTGACAGTATGTATTACTACAGGTAGACGTCACACAGAAAGGTGACAGTATATATTACTACAGGTAGACGTCACAGGAAAGTGACAGTATATATTACTACAGGTAGACGTCACAGGAAAGTGACAGTATATATTACTACAGGTAGACGTCACACAGAAAGGTGACAGTGACCTTACCAACAAAAGTTATTTGCACAGCTGACGTGTAACTCACTACAGTACACACACGACTGTGCAGGGGAAGATCAACAAAGACATGCCCGATAACAACGGGACCCCGCTTATTGGCTACTTATACATGTCGCTGGCTTATGTTGTTGGCATTATGCAGAAACAGTCCAGTCGCGCCGCGGCACTGTCATTATTAATTGATTTATGTTTATGTATATCATATCCTATTTATTTAAATGCATGTTTTGCGACGGTTCCGTGGTATAAATGTTTACGATCACGTTAAAATAATCTGCCTCGTTTATGGCATTAGGAAGCCAATAGCGCACCAAATTCACATTACTGATCATCTATGCACATCCTCTCGTTGCTTCTTTTTAAACAGCTGTGAAGTGGGTACCAGTAAGGAGTGAAGCGTATGTTGTGTTGAAATAGTTCTCACTAGCAACATCGAACTATAGTACAGTCAAAATAGCGAAACACCCACCACAAATTGCAACAGACATGCTTTCTATTGTTTTGTGATCAGAATCAACCCCTTAATAACATATCAAAAGTCTAGAAAACTCTAAGTGGTAGAACCCGGTCAAAAATGACCTTGACATTTGTATAGTTTTTACTTATAAGGTCAAATATATGTTATAAAGGAGTGGATTCTGATCATAAAAACAGAAAACATTTCTGTTGCAATTTGTGGTGGGTTACCCCCTTTTTGGGGCTAGATTGACTGGACTACTAACGTGCTTCTAAGGTCGTCAGTGTTGATGAAGACACTATTAGTTCACAGAAAGTATTCCGATACAAAATAAATGATAAGAAAAGAGGTAACAGTTGATTTAACACTTTTGATTTATTAACATACAATTCTTATTAATGAAGTATTCCTGATTACCACATTATAAGTAGCCGTGATTAGTAGTATGTAATGTATTATTGTTATTATTATTGTTGTTATTGTTGTTGTTATTGCAGACACTTTATTTATTAATTGTCAGTACAAACAGATAAGAGAGTCGCTTGTTTACTGAAATATACTATGCGCATACATACATATTTACATCCACACACACACACACACACACACACACACGCGCGCACAAATACACAACACAACACACACATACATGCATACATACATACTAGTACATCATACATGTATGTATCATACATATTGCATGTATACATGCATTCACGATTGAAAGTATTATAGTCAATTAGTATCAACCGTGTAGAACATAGAACGTTGCTCGTGCCACACATATTAATGGAAGAAGAGCAATTGCTCGTATTTATATGTTTATAACCATAAGCGAGATCGCGATGCGTGTACAAATGCAATTTCAAATCATATAGTAAGTGCACGAACTCGACACCTATTAATTAATATCAAAGAACTACGTGTACAGGTTGATAATTGTTATTGTCTGTATTACGGTCGCTTAATTCGCTTAATTCGTTCACAGGCACTTGAATCAGGCCATTATTTTTTTTAATATATATATATGTATTTTTTTATGTTAAAACTTTAAATACAAATCGCCATCGACGACATTAATAAAGTAACTTTCGCGAATGTTGATGGGCTCGCCAACAAGGGACGGGAACATTTGAACCCGGGATTTTGACTACGAAGTCCAAACATGCTATCATTGCGCTACCATCCGCTCCTTATTTCTGTAATAACTGAAGACCTGTGACATACGCTACCCTATAATTGAGGTATTGACCCTACTCAAAACACCGTTCGTCTACATCTATAGAACTATTTAAACAGGCAAATGTATTACCGTATGATTAGTCGTTTCCATGCCCCAGTTTAGAGAATTATTTCTAGAAATCATCATATAAACCCCAAAGGTGCTCAATATTTATTCACGTGAGAACGACGTAGAATCTTCTAATGAGATTGCTTTACAATAATGAATAGGACAATGGTCCGTGATGTCATAGACGTTAGCTTGTGCCCTGCAAAGAAAGACAAGGGGGATTACTCTGGTTTATTTTCCCGTTACCCCTCTTCTGGTCCAGTTGTCATGTTTACTTAACGTTATAGACCTATCTTTTTATTTTTATATATTTTTTGTTTATTATTATTATTAGTTTTGGTTCAAAGCAGGTAGACTATACGGTACCTCCCGTGCTATGTTTAGATGCAGTGTAGGTTGACACTAGTGCTTGAACGAGTATCCAGTTACCCGTTTCTTTTCATTTGAGTCCTCTTTCGGTGACTTGCCGTGGTTTATTTTATTTCAATTTAATGTCCATACTTCTTTTAAAGTAATAGATGCAGATAGTCAGATATATACCTACAGTTTTTAGATACATATCGGCCGATGTAGTTTATGATTTTGTGTTATGTATGTGTCTTGAGGAGGCTTCAATAAACAACAACAACGCCCCTCCCCTGCACCCTCTCTCTCTCCCTCTCTCTCTCTCCTCCTCCTTCTCTCTCTCTCTCCCTTATCTTCCCCTCTCTCTCCTCTACCCCTCTTTCCCTCCTCTCATCTCCCTCCCTCTCTCTACCCTCCTCTCTCCTCCCCACATCTCTCTCTCCCTCTATCTGTTTCTCTCTCTCTCTCTCTCCCCATATTTACCGTCTCAAGTACAATCTACCGTCTGAGCGCGAGGCAATTACTGTACTACCCTATATCTCAACCCGACGGCGCTTCTCGAATTCGCAACACACAAATTATATCCGTCGACTGATCCGAACTTATTGACGTGTCTTTATTATTCACGTCTGCTTGTTAACCAGCCGCAGGTAAGGCGACACACTCAGGGGAGCTTCTGGCCTTTAATATAATAGTAACGCGAAGTCTATTTTTTTATGCTTTTGTTCTCTCGAGAACGTTGTCGTTAAAGTATTTGACAATGCCCGCGAAGAATGGATGGGCGCAATGGGATCCGGGGTAGGGGTTATTAATGTCATCAGGAAGGCTGTTTTTGTTAGCTATTACCGATTTCACTTGTCCTGTCGACTGAAATGGATTTTTAATTGAGGTTTAGGTCTGATTTCAAGATTATTTCACTTATATCACGGCTTGTCAATGTTAGGGCATGAGGAATCTCGCAACATCTGTAGCGCTGAATGTTGCAGTAAACCTGCGAGCACCATCTGGTAGTGACAGATTAAGGATGATATAGCTGCATCGCCACGTTACATAACTGAAGACCTGTGATATACGCTACCCTATAATTGACCCTACTCAAAACACCGTTCGTCTACATCTATAGAACTATTTAAACAGGCAAATGTCTTACCGTATGATTAGTCGTTTCCATGCCCCAGTTTAGAGAATCATTTCTAGAAATCATCATATAAACCCCAAAGGTGCTCAATATACTCTGCTATTTATTCACGTGAGAACGACGTAGAATCTTCTAATGAGATTGCTTTACAATAATGAATAGGACAATGGTCCGTGATGTCATAGACGTTAGCTTGTGCCCTGCAAAGAAAGACAAGGGGGATTACTCTGGTTTATTTTCCCGTTACCCCTCTTCTGGTCCAGTTGTCATGTTTACTTAACGTTATAGACCTATCTTTTTATTTTTATATATTTTTTGTTTATTATTATTATTAGTTTTGGTTCAAAGCAGGTAGACTATACGGTACCTCCCGTGCTATGTTTAGATGCAGTGTAGGTTGACACTAGTGCCTGAACGAGTATCCAGTTACACGTTCACGGTTCGATTACAATACCTAACCTACCTTATTTTCCCAACACCCACCTCCCTACTCAACCCCTTTCTGTCTCCACCACACGAACATACATGCACGTCCGAACACGCAGATACACGAGCATACAAACGCAATACTACCTACACACACACACACACACGCACACACACTCGCACAAACACGCACATTTTACATATGTTTTACCTATGCATATTTAATATGTAACTACATGCGTGACACGTTAATAAACAATTCATTCATGCATTCACTATAATCACGCGTGCACACGTAATACTACACACACACACACACACACACACACACACACACAGTGCGCACACTACCCCCGCCGACACCTAGCCGCATGGAAGACCCGTCCAACCCCCCGCAGTACTGCACCGAACACATCCGTCTAGTGACTTCCTGCCCAGACAACTCCTATATAACCATTACCTCGTCTCATTTGTATTCACAAAAGCCATACCCCCTACAATCAATAGCCGCCCATTCTCAATGCGGCTATACGATCATCAATACATCAATACATCTATATATCACTTTCCGGTCAAACCGCGGGAGTTCGACTTCAAACACCGCGCCACAACGCACGTCATGCAGGGCGCGTGCTTCCTAGACTAAATTGAGTGTCGATTTTACATAATAGCCCGCCGCTTCATTTGAGTAAAGTATATACCCCCCTGTACGCATTTCAATGTGTCGGCTGGGTGACATTGCGCGCTAAAAGTAGTCGTAAATCTAATACCAATGTTTGTTGTTTAAATGTAATTGTGTTGATGCTTATCTCTGTATCTATAATCTACCTGTATACTCAGTGAACTGTTAGCTCGAGATGACGTCAGAATAAAAGGTACGTGCACTTGCAACAATAACTGTTAATGTTTAGGTTTTCTTTCAAGAAATATAACGCGCAGATCTAAAACTAACCATATTATATTCGCTGCACTGAGTCATTACCTGTTTTCCACTTCATTGGACTACAATGTATTATTGCTAAAATAAAAGTAATAGGTTGTTATTATAAGTAATAGTCAGGCAAGTAAGTATATAGACCTAATACATACAGGTATAAGCCAGGGTAGATCAGTTCTAAATGCTCCCAAGTTACGCGCGAGCAGTCTTCAACGTAGCTGCAGAACTGCCTCGTTTACTATGTTGCTATCTATGCTGGCACCCTATAGTGCCAGAATAGATAGCAAAATAGTAAACGGGGCATCTTATAGCTACAGTTCTGCAGCTATCTTGAATGTTGAACGTTCATTATGTCGATTGCATGCAACGATAGTACCCAAATATTGTCTGCAACATTTGGTATCAAAGTATCGCCCGGTGGTCGCTCTGTTCAACCCACTGGCAGGACCTATTTTCGCCTCATAAAACAGGATGGGGTGTGTAATCTTCTGGTGAAATAATTTAATTTTAAATTGGTATTTACTAATATATAAACCATACCTAATTAAATGCATGCCTGGATGTAAAAAGGTTTAATCATGTATTATAAAAACACTAAAAGCTAATAGGTGTTAATTTGAAAGAAAATGCAATTATTGCTCCAATAATCATCTATTGGTAATTAGTAGGTGTTCTTTATTTAAAATATGCCATAATTCAAATCAATCACGAACGCGGAAGCGCTACAGCGGGGGGTAGGCGATAATAGGTCCTGGACGATAATAGGCCCGTAACCAGTACAGGTATTCAATGTAATGTAATCGATATATCGGGCTTGAATCGGGATTTACGTAATTTTCGGTTGTGGTAAAGACGCACCACCCTTTATTTTCGTCAAACACAGGTAGTACTTTGAACTAATGCATTTGTCAAGTTATATTATCGATGCATGTTATAATAAATTATGTATCGCAATAGTATGAGCATTTATTTTGTTTGAATGTATATGTTCTTAAAGATATAAAGACAATAAAACAAATATATAATTTAAACAGTATGTTTGTTGTTGTTGTATGTTTAGATCTATACTGTATACATAGTCTACACAAATACAAACATAAAATAACTAAAAATCAAAAACAAAATAATCGAAGAGTCCAAGTACGATTTATATTGGTGAAATAAAAAAGATGTAGACATACTAGCCAGCTGATAACAGACAACCAATTAATGTTATAGGACATACTCTAACAGGGAAGTGACTCGTAATTATTCACGGATCTATACATGATCGTTCCACAAATATAAGTAATACTGTTAACACCTGCTTAGTCACAATACAATAGTCGATACACAAACTTAATGTGTCTAGCAACAGCTAGTGTAGTAAGTAGGAATGAAGATAAGTGTACGGGGTAATAATGTGGCGCAGTGAGCATTCTTTCGAGCGTGGATTTGGCGTAATATAAATGTTCGCATTGTTATTATTACGAATATGTGGCGACGTGTGTACGAATGGATAGAGATAGGTGTACGATAGGTGTACGATAGGTGTACTGCACCATGCAGTAGGACAAGTGTTGGAATGAAAGGAGATACGTGTAGACGTGTATAGCAACCTATATACATGTGTACGAATGTGTTGGTTTAAACATCTACTTATTAAACAAAATAACGAGGACTGGTAATCAAACATGCAGTAATGGTTATTTTTATACCGCTCTTCGAAGGTACTGCGGCATATGTACGAATGGATGGAGATAGGTGTACGGATGTACTGCAAAAAGTGTACGAATACAAAAAGAAAAGTATATAAGTTTACGAATGTAATATGAAAACGAACGGTTAGTGGGCTTGCTAAGGATCAATACTGATATAAAACCTGCAAATCATAGTACAAACTCCCATTTGTATCAATGCACTGGGATAAATGTACAAATTTAAGGTAACGAGAAGTACTGTATACGGCAACAAGTGTACGCATGTAGTATCATTAATTGCATAAAAAGAAAAGTGTACGAATTTACTGCCAAAAGTGTACGAATTTCATGTAACAATGATGTACTTCGACATTAAGTGTTCAAGGGAGATACGTCTAGCAATTATAGGGAGACAAGGTGTACGAATTTAATACGACAAGTGTACGAATCACGATAAGTACTGCGAAACGTGTACTACTACATGTAGTGCACACCGGAGACAAAGTGCATACACGTCACGTAGATTGTCTAGGACAGTAGAGGAATGATACCGGCAGTTAGTGTACACAAGTATGAGTGTAGGAAGTACTACTTTAAGTGTACATGCATATGAATAAATTCATTAAATTTCAATTAAATATGTTCAATCGGTGTTGTCTGGTGTGTTTTCCCAAATCAAGGTTTTAACGAAGAATAGTTATTATTAACATTATATTAATAATAAAAATCTGACGATATTATTAATCAGATTCTAAATCATAAATAAAATACAGTCAATCGCCATGCACTGAGAGCGATAAAGCCATTTAATAACTCGCTTCAGAAATCATTAATTGAACCAGTCGGATTAATCTTTTGTGTGGCTACATCTGTACCCTATCATTAAAATATTGCAGTTTCCGTATACATAGTGCGCACGTCAATAGCATCGAGACTGCGCCAAACAATTACAGTCGCCAAGTACTTTCTATACCGCACGCTGTGACATTTATATAGCGACTGTTGACCATGGGTGGATGACATTTGATACTGTTCAATAGCTTGCATGAATAATACCTATATCAATACATATGTTTTTAATTTACCCAACACACCTACAATACTACAATACAGCTCAAGACGCATGCACCTGTTCCACGCGCGTGTTATGAAAAATGATATAGCGAAACCGAAAAGCTATTTATTTCATGACTTATCACCAGTTGCGTGACACGGGTATTTTGTGTACGATTTAAACAACACTTGGGTTGGAAAACATATCGTTAAAGGAGTGTCGATTTACAGATGGTTTTGTCCACGTGATGTCTGGGCAATGGTAGCAAGAGTTGTTACTGTTGCAATTGACGACTGTGTAATCAAGTACAAAAAACTGTCACTCACGAGGCGAGGTAAGGTATACAGACAGGTACAGAACGACGTAATGCAATCGACAATATGAAATGTACAACTGACTTGCAGGTGTGAATTTCAACGGTTTAAAAAAAAAAAGTTTAGACATGTTGAAACTTGAAATGAAATGATGATTCATTTCTAATTTGCTTTGTATACGTTCCAAACAAATCCACTCTAGTAAGTAGTAGTGTTGTTGTTTTTATTATTTTATTATTTATTTTAATTTGTTTTCTAACATATACATGTATATATAATCTGCATAGAAACGTAGTCACGTATAATCGTACATGATGATTGTTATAGGAGGTGTAAGTGGATCGAATTCGATTTATAGATGTATCCAGTTTAATGATTTTGGTGATAAGCGGGTAGATGAAATGTGCACGGTTGTTGTCTTTTTTACGTACCTTATAATACGTTGCATCCCGATTTATTACCCGTGAATCATGCTGAACAACATAATTCATCTCTGAATCAAAGAGAAATTTAAGGATACGATCCTTTGTAACGGCGTATTAGATTTGCCCATCATCGGAAGTTCTAGTTTCATATGATATTCTTCGAAATTCTAAAAGTATACATGACGCACTTGCACTCGCTATTGATTTGGGCAGTTTGTTTTCTAACGCGCAAGAAGGCATGTACATGTAGAGAGTTTATCGTGAAGCTTTCTACCAAATTTCGGAACTCGGCTTGAGGAATCTGTCTACAATTATTTTCTGATTTGTCAGTGAAGCCTTCAACACTCGCGTTACGTTCTCGGGTGTTCGATATACAGTTACTTTGCGCATGTGCGAGTAGGACTCAACACGGGTCGAGTGTTCTGTAATCAAATACGGCAGTTGTGTCTGGGTGTGCGCGCGCGTGTGTGTCACGTGGGCGCATGTTAGTAGTGATGCCGTGATCCCTATTATAGTATACTGTAAATGCACACTCTCAAAACGATTTATGTCTCTTGGTAGGAACGTGCCCACTATATATATATATATATACCGTGCATGTACATCTCCCCAGCTGTTGCGCGGATTAGCACACCTCTGACCTCGGAACGCGGTGACAAGACTCCGGACTACCGGAAGATCAAAGGGGGGCCGCCACCCATAGGACAAACATTAGTCCTGGCACAATGGGCATAAACCATCAACGAACCATTAATTCTGTATCGTAAATATGTCCCTGTTATTGTTTGGGTGAATCAGCAACGGTAATACGTACCCCCTCCTCCTACCCCACTGACCCCCCACCCCCCCTTCCATGGCTCCGTTCTCCGAGGACAGACCTCCCTAATTATGCATGACTTACAAGGTTTGCTCAGTAGGGACATTACATCATCATATACTAACACTAGCCAAACGTGTCGGCGAGGACAATATTTAAAGGTAATCGCCGCTGAACTTGTAACCTCTAATTATAAGACGAATAACTGCCGATGCGTTATTCAATTTGAAAGTGTGATATACGTTTTAAAAATCCTGACACCCGGGGATATTAGTGCTCGGGCTGTGTCACAGCCGGGGTGAGGTTATGACCTGCTGGCTCCGTATCATCGTGTATGACTATAGGTATATACCGTTTAGCGAAATTCTCTTGCATTCGTGTATTTCAGTATATGTTCCTGTATTTCGCCTGAGAGTTTCCTGTATTTGGCGTAGGGTTTCTTATAGCGAGACATTTGTTTCCATGTAGGCCTACTTGTGCATAATTTCCTGTACTAGAGACGTTGTCAATCCTATTACTAGTATTGTACATGGTTTTCTGCACTCGCTATTATTAATAAGTTAGTATTCGCCCCAGGGCTCCTATCGGTTGGAGGGCCTGTCTTATCTACTACGAAACCATTGCGCTCTAGTGGCGATCCCTGTGTATTAGTGCGCAATGGTTTCGTAGTAGAGCGTTAGAGAGATAATGTTTTATTCAAGGCCACAGGCCCATAGAGCGTTATGGTCTCACAGTTGGTAAGAAAAGAAGGAAGAAAAAGAGGAAGAAGAAGAAGAAAAGGAAGAAGAAAAAGGAAGAAGAGTTTATTAAAGTGTCACGTGTATATATAACACATAGATACTGATTGTAAACGTGTCGATGGTGCGCGTGTATGCGTTTTGCTCTCGTGTGTACATGTAATTTCTTGTCATTGACATAATATGTATGTAGAAACCACGTGGTACTAGTTAACCTAGGCCCGTATTCTCGAAGTTCGTAAGTCCTACGTAAGAAGTTCGTAAGATCTAAGAAGTTGCCCAATTTGGGGCCTATTCTCGAAACTTTCTTACGATCGTACGACAATCTTAACGATTCTCATAGTATGGGTACGAACTGTTCTTAGGCTAAGAAGTTCCTAAGATCGGTTCGAGAATAGCCCCCCTGCTTTTCTGCCTGATGTCAGTTTCAAATAAGTTTCGAGAATACGGGTCCATATGTATATGTGTGTGTGTGTGTGTGTATGTGTGTGTGTGTGTGTGTGTATGTGTGTGTGTGTGTGTATGTGTGTGTGTGAGTGTGTGTGTGTGTGTGTGTGTGTGTGTGTGTGTGTGTGTGTGTGTGTGTATGTGTGAAACAACATCTACTACTACGTATACCTAATTATATAAATAATCACGTTTCGCTCCAATTGTCATAAATGGATACATCATCAATTATTAATACTTCTCATTACATCATTGTCCACACAAACCTCAACCAGATCGACATTAACGACAAACCCTGGCTCTTTAATTCTCGCTTTATTCGGCACAATGACATCAATCCATACGTGAGCTATCGGGCGTGGCCGGGATTTGCCTTTTATGCATGAACCTGTTTTTACTATTATCTGCCGTAAGATTTATTTATATTTCCGGTGAGTTAACGCGCCGCCCTCTCGGGCTCTTGACTACTTATTCAAACAAATCGGCGACATCACAAACCTACAACACGTGGCGAACATAAACGTTCGGAATAAGTCTAGTATTTGTTGCAAATAAGAAAGTTAATTGAAATAGACATTTCTTTTAATGACGTTGTATTGAAACGATTTTTGATATTTAATATACACACATGTTGGAGTGTAATCCGTGTGCGCAGCTGTTGTAAGGGAGGTCTTAGTAAGGAAAGACTGACAATAAAATGTGCGTGCTTACTGCAGTGTACAGGGCATATGCAGCATAGTCTTAGAATAGAATGTTATTATGAGATTAATTGTTGTTTCTGTTGCTTAAATATGTATTTCTCCGACCACCAATGTATACCCAATCTACTACAGTAACTAAATTTAGTACTATATAACTACTACTACTACTACTACTACTACTACTACTACTGCTAGCTACTACTGCTAGCTACTACTACTAATACTAATACTAATACTACTGCTAGCTACTACTACTGCTAGCTACTACTACTACTACTACTGCCGCTGCTGCTACTAATGCTATTACTACATACTGTTATTTTACTGTTGCTACTACTACTACTACCACCACTACTATTGTTGCTACTAGTAGTACTACTGCTGCTATCTTCTACTACTACTACTACTATATACTACTATCTACTACTACTACTACTACTATTAGTAGTACCTCCTACTACTACTACTTCTACTACTACTACTATCATTAATTAATATACTACTATTATTACTACTACTATTATTATTCTTATTACTACTACTACTACTACTACTACTACTACCACGTCACTACTATAATAAAAGTGCAGTCCTCTATAGATACATATTAAGGGAATGTTCTTCCTTTTCAGTATCACGTTATTAATTAGTAATGGTCTGTAGTTAATTTATATTGGAATAAAATATCTAATATATATTAATGCGCCAATATATGGGTCAGATGATACCTACTGGTTTATAGGAATTCACTCAGGCGCGATAACTTATTGATATTTTACAGCCGAATATTTGACCAACCTCATTTATCTTCATGAATTTCTATACAATCATGACGCGGGGATTAATAGAAATGCAGCTCGAGCAAGTTCAGAGACGAACAATCCATAGGAATTCAATTTGCTTTTATTTATTAATGTATGTTCACAATATTGCATGTTTAATACGGCGTGCATATCGTCCACACATATATAGTAATCTAGGACAATGGCGCCAATGCGTTCTAGTTTTTATCATCTCCAAAAATCGCGTAAAGCTTGCATATGCACTATTAGTTTTGGTAACCTCAATTTTGTTTGTCTAATATAAAGGACAATTTGCATTGGAATCCAGAGATCGGTATGCTTTGTACTATTATTATTATTATTATTATTATTATTATTTAGTAGTAGTAGTAGTAGTAGTAGTAGTAGTATATTTTAAGCGCGGACTAAACAGACGCAAAAGAGATACCTTCCCACGATCTGTGTCGGAACAATTTCATAAAGTGAGCAATTGGTAAATGAAACGCGAAAACCTGACAGCCACATCGTATTCAAAGTGTCACTCTTGTCAAATTAATTGGCCGGAATTGTGCCTTTAAGACGGCGACCACCTGTTGTAGATGACCCTACCTTTTTGTCACCAACGAGCACGTGTATGTGAAATGTATTAAAGGCACATTGTTTGTGTTAGATACTTTCTATTGAAGGTCAACCAGTCATTTGATAAGCGATATTCCTGAATATAATAATTTTATCTAAATTCAGAGGGATAAACGAAAAGATGTTTATCGCCATATTTCACAGTCGAGGAAACAAACACTACACCGGTGTTTACCGTTAAACAGACAAATTTTATAAAGCGATTAATGAACCAAGAAAAGACTCATTAAATATTCATTATTCTCTAAACCCGGAACTTTGTTTAATAAAAACATGACATGAAATTATAGAAAATTGAATTTAACTGCTATCCTAAATTCAACAGATGTATAAAGTTAACTAAAAACTAATTAAACGTTGTCTTCATTGAATAATCGAAAATACGCTCTACAGCAGTGGAAATTGGGCGTAACCGATTCAATTTTCAACATTTCAAATATCATCCAGTTTACTTTGATATCATTCTCACTAAAATCACGGGCGGTCCGCGTAGTACTCAACCCTACCCCCAGCTTGTATTCACGGCCGCCCCGAGAACGCTCCGGGAAAATTACAAAAAATACAAGTAGATGCGCCCACCTTGATGTGTTGAAGGTCAAGAAACATCTATTTTTCATTAATCGCTTTAAAGTAGCTAGGTACTCTATGGAGATAGTTAGCCATTAGTGAAATGAATTGCTTTTCAATGAAGTTTTCAATGAGGCGCACGTGCGGTCGAGATCGCATAAAATATTCATAAACGGACAACAATAGGCAACCGCTATAAAATACTTTTTGTCGCGTGGCTTAATACAGAATCGTAAGTGTTGGTGATAGTTAAAAAAAAACCACGTCGACGGATGACTAGATAAAGATGCTTTTTAATCTAAGTAGTTATCACTCCAGCAATGAATTAAAGTATCAACACGTGCGTCTCCTGTTATTTTCACGTGCGTCTCCTGTTATTATCACGGCGCGCATGAGTTATTACCATTATTGTCATATAGTGTGATCTTGTTAATTAGTTGATAATTAGTGTTCAGATATTTCCTAAATGTATCCATATCGCCAAGTATCCATAAAGCGCATGTTCTTCAACAGGCTATACTACACTAAAAATAGACAATAGATCTAGCATTTAAAAATACATCAATTTTATCAGTTCAAGAATCGTACGTTTTTATTATATTATATATTGCCATTTATGTTTCTGAATTCATATTATCTCTAAAATTAAGAGTATTCTATGGAAGTGTATAGTAGTGTGTTTTGTGAAGGTAGATCTTAATGAATTGTTCCATTTTGCATGTGTATTGCAGACTACGAGGTTATAACATTTGCGTACAATTTCATAACTGAACAAAATTTGAACATGGAATTGTAGGCCCTACTCAACAAAATGCATGATTATTTCTTTTAGTTGTTTTCTCTCTAAACTTTCAGGAGGCAGAATATGAAGATGTTCGATCAACGCCTACCAGCCTCAACGACGACGATGACAACAAAGTACAAGACCGGACGCTGGATATTCAGACTGGACACGCCTCTTTGCTGACCACCGACACGTCATGATGGACAGCAACGATGATCGCGAGGAACAGTAGCATATAATTATTACTTATTAAATAAAACTACATGCATAGAAAACTATATATGTTGGTCCGGAAAGATGACCGTGATACATTAAAGGCGCATTTAATCCTAATAACGATTCCTCCAATAAAATAGAAACATAGTATAGGCCTACTTGCTTCTAAATCAAAACTATTTGACGCAATATTATGCATACTTTTCAAATAGAACCAGAAACATTCCGTAACGTAACACTCTGCTTATATTAATTGTTGTTTGGCATATGATATGTAACGGTATGAAAGGAAAAGTATTAATAGCGTGTTTGCATATCCGTATATATACGTATAGTGCTACTAACACTATCCGAGCCACGCGGCCGGCGTGCGATAATGAAGTGCGCTCGGAAGTATTCGATTATTGAAACCCTATCAAAGTGAAGGTGTAAACTCGAGTGCCACAAACCCTCCAAGCTCTCACTTTCCGTCCCTTTTCCTCCCATACAATCCCTGGCATCGAACAAATCCGCTCATTCGGAACTGCTATTCTGTCCATCGGGGAAAGGCGGAAGTAACGCGAGGATGTTCCGATTGACTTTCACATAAACGAAATAACCTAAATTACAGTGTAGGTTATAAACCACTAAATTATTTGAATTTCCCGCCAGACGGATGCTTCGTACGGCAGTCAGTACGGCATAGATGGGATTTCTGACCCTGGATTGGTTGTAAATGGTATTTTCACAGAAAAATCGCAAGAAGAATACTTTTATATTTATTTCAGGTAAAGTACATGCATAAAGAATATGTCAACAAAACGTGATTGTTATGCCCTTTAATGTTGACATTTTCTTCCTATAATGTGAACTACATGAGAACCTAATTTGTTATTTGTGTGTGGTCTTTAAGATAGTTGAAGTTTACACAATGTATTCATTCCGAACATACGGTGACGTCATGCCTATTCCTGTGAAACGAAAACAAGCAATTTGACATGTGTTTTTGCTTTGATTTCTACATTGCTGGGGAACTGAACTTTGCAATGTAGGATGTTTTATGGTATTTGAATCAGTAGTTATGCAATATTACGTTAACACTGTCGTCTATGGGTTTTCTAATGGTGATATATAACCTATACTTGCACAGTCTTCTTATGAATTGCTAAGTTTGGGCGATTTCTACATTATTCAACATTGGCTAGAATGGTTAGTGTTTTCTTGAATAACACACAGTACAGTATTTATAAGTATATCTATACTTGCACAGTTGCTGCAAATAAATATAGCATCATGAGTGCATATTCAACATCCTTCTTATGAATTGCTTAGTTTGGGCGATTTCTACATTATTCAACATTGGCTAGAATGATGGCTAGTGTGTTCTTGAATAACGCACAGTACAGTATACGTGTCTCTCTATACTTGCACAGTTGCTGCATATAATTATAGCATCATGGGTGCATATTCAACAGTCTTCATATGAAGTGATCTGCTTGGGTTACTTGAAGAGTATTTAAGGTTGGTTAGTTGCAGCTGCAGTTACATGAGCGTTGTTCTGAATACTGTCTATACTAGTCATTCTCAAAATATGACACTTTTTCTGTCTTTCCAGTAACGTGTCTCCAGTAACGATGCGTTTTCTGTTTTAGATAACATAGCATCTATCCATCTTCCAGCATTCCAATTGAGGTACATTTGTGGTCTAGATATAACAAATTAACATAAACGACCAAATATGTATATTTACGTTGAACTGTAACGATATGTATCATTACTGGAAAGATATATGAAGAGAAAAAAACATTCATATCAAAATTTCATCTCATATTTCTTTTATTTCAACAATTTTAAAGGTGGCATCTTTTGAGAAAGACTCGTGTATATAACAGTACCATTATTCTTGTATTTGTGTATTGCATCGCTAGTTCATCTAATCTTCAACTGGCAAAATTGGGAGGCTTGCACACTATTTTAAAATTGGCAAGCGTGTTAAATGTTCCCCTGAATAATGCACACAACATTATTCTTCTTCTTGTACTCCACAATTGGATGTATTGATTGCCACCTATTCAGCGGCATTTTAATTTGATTTTGCTTTTCTTAATATAAATTGTAATGAATCTAAAAGGTGAATCATCATTAAATTCCATAATGATTACTTGGGATAAAAACATGGGAAAGAAATATTTCATTTTACATAGTACGTATCCTTAAGAATTGATAATTGTAATTAATTCTGAGTTTGTATTATCCTTACAACTCCATACTCGAATTAGTGTCATATGATAGGAGATACCGAGTGTATTGTCCTTGTACTTTATAAATGTCTTCAATAGTTATAACCTCGAAGAAGCATCTCGTTGTCATCTTTGAATTAGTAGAATTAGTGTCAACATTGGAGCTATAGTAGTCACTATTTTAGAATGTTGATATTTGGTATCATGTTCATGTGAAGTCTGGATCATTGCAAGAGTAATTATAGATCAAATGTAGCATAGTTGGGGTATTCTCCAAGCGCAGTTACGGCAGTTAATTTAACGTTAAGATACCACAGCAAACGAAGCTAGGTATCCGTTTAGGCCTCCTGACCAGGACTAAAGGTTAAAGCAGGACACCCGAGGTGAAAGTGTCCTGCTAGGATCCTGTTAAGATTATGTTAGGATCCTGTCACAGGACACCTCATTTTGTTTGCTGTGTACAATGCATAATCATATATGCTCTTGGGCACGCTCCTATACCTACTAGGGTTCCTTTCCTCTTTGATGTCTTCCTATAATGTTCAAATGTATGGTAAGCTCTTTGCTAAAGAAGACAACCCTTTAGCTCTGTCCATGATCCGGGTTTTGGCTTCTAAAGATGTGGTTTCGCTGTAGACATTAGCCTACTTCGGGCGGTTACGCTAGTTTAGCCCGGAGGTGTCATTGCGCATGTCTAGTTGTTGCTAGACAAGCTTTCGTGCTTCTTGGGCGGTCCGCTAGCACATTCGTGACGTCACTCTGGCATTGCTTTCGCGACTTCGAGCGAACTTTAGCATTGCTCTAGATCCTCGAGAAACCGCCCGAAGTAAGCCTATTGCCTGATTGACAGAGAAAAAAGATAAGAGATCGTGCCGAGAATAATACGTTAGAATAAGTGCGGATATAGAACTTGATCTCAGGACTGCTATATCAATGTACGTCTTTGGTTGAGGATGTATTGCTCATTAATTAAGTGAGGAACCGACGGTAGGGATACATCTTGATAGTGCCTAATCTCCCAGCTAATAAGTGCACTGTGAGAGGTGGCTCTGGAACAAGCTTACTGTAGTGTAACAAGTATTAGTGTACTTGAACAACTGTATTTACCTTCCGCGGAGTGATGTAGGCTATAGACAAAGACTAGACGTTATGTGTGGATCTGTATCAATGAATACTGCTTTTACACTATCCATAGGTAAATAGTTTAACTATTTATTATATTGATTGGTATTATATTTATATGAAAGGAACTGCTGACATTCTTTACCATTTGATTCCCAGTAATCGAGACTTGCTTATCTGAACTTATCCTCGAAACCCCAAGCCATTATGACTACAGTGACGGAGGTTAGTGTAGTCATACAGGTCTGTGTTTTCGAGGATGATTTGAACTAGGCTGATATTTTGAATAGGACTATTTGGGTGAGAAGAAGGTGTGGCACCATCTTGCCTGGCCCACGTGACCTAACTCCGATTCCTACGTATGGCCCCTTAGCCGCATAGTACACGTTTTCCGGGCACATTGAGATCAAAGAACTGCAGGCGGTATATGTAATCCAATCAGATTCGCCCTAAGCTCTGCTGCGCAACAACATATATTTCGCGAGTCTCCTCGTCACCTCATATAAGTTGGTTCCATACACGGATGTCATATCAAAAGAACCTTTTCTCTTGAATGACTACGCAGGCTTTTATCTGATTAGGGCCTATATGTTTGACATTCAATCTTCTACAGCGAACATTTCGCCATTTTGGACGTTTTGACAACGTTTACACAAGAGGAGACAACTCACTCTGCCGCCAGAGTATAAATTTGCC
>JAUTBV010056435.1:0-12537 GCA_032361325.1 Lepetodrilus fucensis
ATGGCCGCCACTATTTATACATATCTTGACTTCCTAGTCGCATTAGAAGGTCTATTTTATTGCAGATTTATTTTTCTTATTCAAACAGTAATACGTTCAAATACATATATAAGAATGTTGTTGCACAGGTCATCCAATCATAAACATAAATATATGTATGCACAAGTTATTAGATTATTAAATTGAAATGCGTGCACACCTGTATGAAGGCCGGGCACACCACGACCCCCTCTGTCGGCGGGGTGATGTCGATGACGAGAGATGGTGACGTCACTGAGTACGACAACCCGACTGCGTTCTCCACTGTGATGGTTACAATGTTGGGCTCACCTACATTGGAATTAGGAGTACTCAAACATAATACAGGACTTGCTATAACAGAAGCATAGAGAAGAACTGTGGTTTGCACGTACCTGAATAGCAAGTACACTTATTAACATGATTACATTGGTATATCTTTATCCAGTATCGCTAACACGTAAACTGTCATTGTAAGAATGCCTCAGGATTGGTCTGTGAAGTCGTGTATGACATTATCGAGATTAATTCTCCTCTAGTTATCAGTATTGTGATTGGAATTGACCAGTATTTGAAATATGCTATGCTATTTCTATGCTATGGATGCTTTACGAGTACCACAGCTGGCATGCTTGTAATACCCCCTTTACACACGACGGCAAATTTTAACATGCTAAAAACGGTCGCTGAGGGATTGGTTGCTCAAAGGTGGCACGGAGGAGGCACAAGGGACGTACACTGGTTGCCGTTGGTAGCCGATGCTGGCACAGAGGAGACACAATGGTCGCATTGGTTGCCGTAGGTCGCACAGTGGAAGCACAGGTCGCTCGTAGTTTTGGTGGTTCAATGCCATGATGATGGCTGAACATCCTCTGTGCCACCTTTGAACGGCATAGGCAACCATTTGGCAACCATTCGGCAACCATTCGGCAACCATTCGGCAACTATTCGGCGTCCTTTGAGCGTCCAACGGCGTCCCGGCCAGTTTTATGGTGGCACAAGGGAGGAACGACGGTCGCCGTCCTGTGTAAAGGGGGCCTAAAGGAGCAGAACATGCTATCTACCGTCAGCTATAGGACTCATCCCAGCAGGGAGTGCTCCAATGCCTGTGACACCTGTCGCCGCTGTCGCTGTTTTGTGGTCGTCGCCGTATGGGAATGTGCCCACGCTGTAGCGTACAGCAGTCATCGGCGAGTCGACGTCACTGGCGTCCCAGGAACACGTCATGGAATCATGTTCGTACTGGTAGATCTCCACACCGGGCGTCAACAGAGACTGGTTTCGCTCGCCACCGTAGCTGCAACAAGATTGAACCACTTGCATCGTCTTTCAACAGTATTCTACTTGCAATACCATGTACAGCGGCATACAACATACAGTAAGAGACATACCGAAATAACATATACAAATCTTACTGATGCTGCTGCTGCTGCTTCTGCTGCTTATGATGATGATGTTGATGATGTTGATTATGTTAATGATGATGATGATGATGATGATGATGGTGATGCTGTTTCTGGAGGTAATGTGATAGCAGTGACAATAGTACTAGATTTGTATACATCGTCCACAGGTAATTCAACTATAATATTCAAGTACTGTCATATTCATTTCTGTCTTCATGATCACATTACCCATAAACGCTATTAATATATGCTATTATAGGTATCTCTACCACAAGTCCTTTTCTATAGATGGACATCATACTCAATATCCTCACCCCGTGATAGTGATTTTCGGAGAAGTTTGATCCACGGTAAAGCCATCAGACGTTGATTGCAAGATGTTCCCGTCATTGGTGATGCCTCGAACTGTGGTGTAGTAGGTGGTTCCAGTCTTCAGTGGAGCAATAGCTTGTCCGAACCCTCTGCTCGCTATTCCTACATATATATGTTTACAATGAATATAATTGTATGTATTGTCCCAGCATAAAAGATAAATGTAAAGGACTTTTCAAACACTTGCAAACACGTTGGGATAATAATGCGCCAGATTCCTTGAGCAATCAGAGTTTCAATATTTAATAGAAAGCTCCCCACAAAATATATATCGCCCTTAATATATATTTGCTGAGTATATAAATACCCGGAGTTGCTGAGTCGTGATCCAAAGCGAAAATGAAAACAATGTTAATCCAGCATGATCTCAACAGAATTGGAGTAAAGTTTAATTCTTAGTTCATTATGATACAATGTGAAGTCATGATCTAACGACATGTAATTTAGACATGTGTGCTATTATCATACTCACCATTACCCAGAACATCGGACTCGTCTTCGTCGTGCATGAGCCCGTATGTAATAAAAGTCTGCACTTCCTCCCCGCCTGCTGTAGTGCCGATGGCCCAGTCAAAGTGTGTGATGCCGTGCTCAGCGCTTTCGAATCCCTTAAACCGCATTGTGACTACACTGGCGTCCAGTTGGTAGTCAACGTCATCCTGCGAGGTTTCTGTCTTGTCTTCAGCTACTGCAGCGGCTCCGTCGAATACAACACCTGCAATGACAAATAATGTATTGAGGAACTACCGATGAAGTATTAGATAAACCATTGTTGTTTGGTCAAGTAAACATGAGAAAAGTGAGCATTACCGTAATTCACCGGAGCAGTCAATCATCACAGAGTACTATATTTAGTAAACATCATACTGGACATAAAGAAACATCATACTGGACATAAAGAAACATCAAACTGGACATAAAGAAACATCATACTGGACATAAAGAAACATCATACTGGACATAAAGAAACATCATACTGGACATAAAGAAACATCATACTGGACATATAAGAAACATCAAACTGGACATAAAGAAACATACTTGACATAAAGAAACATCAAACTGGACATAAAGAAACATAATACTGGACATATATCATACTGGACATATAAGAAACGTATGTTTTATCAAATTAGAGCTAAACACAAGTATTGCCAAGTATTTAGTACTACCAGAACACACAGCTGACGCATTGTCAAACGTGCCGGGTCAATTGTATGTGATTATGTCACGTCAGGATAATTCCACATACTGGTTACCAATGAACATGTGTCTAAAGAACAGACTGAAGTATGCACAGTTGGCTATAAATCTTACCAGCTACGTCTTCCTGGACGACGCGGATTGGATGTGACATCATAACGTCACCTTCGATTCCGGCGCCGTTCTTCGCTTTAACGCTGACGTAATACAGCGGAGTCAGCGTGTCTGGATTGGTGACGTTCAGGACCAGCTTGTCGATGTAGTGGTCCCTGGCCGCACCAGCGTCTGTCCAATCCTGCACGTCCGTCCCACCTGAAAATCAGAGCGCAGATGATGGGATTTTAATACGGAGAAACGATCATATACTTACCAATCTTCAGTATGTATTAAACCCAAACGGGTCATGGTTTTTAGACTTAATTCATTTACGGGACAACTCTACAATATTAATAAATAAAGCTTATGGCCACAGGATAATCCACGTAGATCAAAGTCAATTATTAAATCGTATAAGATTTGAAGGAAACAGATGGGTTCACACACCTGATGAGGTCCCCACAGCAAACATGTAGTTGGAGATGCCACTTTCATCATCATCCGCAAACCATGTTGTTTTGATTCCGTTCTGATCTGACTGGATGACGACATCGTCTATAAACTCCTCCTGGTTCCCTGAGAAGATCCCCACGTACACCCAGTGCATCTGAAAGCGGCAGTAGTCAGGATATACCATGACCATCTGAGAATACCCCCCACAACGTAGCATTCTAAGTTACAACAGAACGTATTCTGATAACAGCATAGCCGAGGTCCAGTGTTAAAACATACCGGATGAGATAGAACACAAAGACTCCAACGAAGTATCCTGCATTACATATCTATTAGTCTGATTAGAACTAATCCTTGTCAATACAAAGACTTTTTGTGGGAATTTCTTCGATTATTAATAATTTTCGTAAATTGTTTAAAAATAAATTGCGACTTCAACGTCTTTACAATTCCTATTTGCAGGTGACCGAAATTGTCATGAAACGTCTTTGACAAGGACTTCCACTAGAACGTACTCCGATATCAGCATACCTGAGGGCCAGTGTTGTCCAGGAGGACTCCATTGGTGTCGTATGTAGCCACGGCTCCTGCTCTATTGACGGCACCCACTCTCACGCTGTACATGGCGCCCACCTTCAGAGCCAGACCGCTCTGCTTCACTCCGGTGGACGTATAGTCGTCCAGGGTCGCCCACTCGTTGCCCACTGATGTGAGGAATATCAGTTATTACTATCCACTACAGAATAGTTGTATTCTTACTTGGCTGAAGATACACTGCTGTAACGGTTTTGCTAAGGACATGATAGTAGTTTGCTTGGGTTTTAACATGATCGTCGTTGATACTGTATTGGTATACGTGTGTGTAAGAATTAATTTTAGGTCTAGATATTAGAACCAATAAAGGTAATGCATATCACCTGATATTGCGGAGTGTAGACCGTAGGTTTCAACAAGAAAATGATGCATTATAATACATTAATGTCATTTGTGATGGATGTAGCAAGAATGATGTACAGTATCTGTGGTCCGTGCAAGCCTACCTGGAAACATGAGGTGTTTTGATCCTTGGTGAAGCTCATAGATCTGATAACGGAAGTGATCCAGCCCAGATTCGTTGTCATAGAAGCTGAACACTGCTTCGATCGTATCATCAGATTCCTGAAGTAAGAAATACCGCAAGGAGTGACCTTGATGCAACGTTAAGACTGAACATCTCTCGACATGCATACAAAGTCACATATCATGGTATATCAACTTCTTCAGAATGCATACAATCATGCACAGAACGGTGTCAAGCTAGGTTGATTCTACAACACTGAATGAAACACATTGAGTAGACAATAACCATAATTTGTATTGCTTTTCGCTCTGGTATATCTGGATGGTCTAGACGTACGTGTAGTCCAGCATAGTGGACACAGACAGACCTGCGTGTTTCTGTCATTCTCACCTGGTAAGTGGCATCCTGTTCTGCTACACTTCCGTCACCAATGAACGACATCCTGGGCGGGGTCAGGTCCACAACGAAACCGTCAGTCATCTGTTGGACCTCCCCCAGGGCGTGGTTGACCGCCTTCAGCCTGGTCTTCACCACGTCGCCGTGTTCCAGGTGCATGTTGTGTAACTCCATGTCACTCACAGTCTCGTCAAACACCTCCCAGTCTCGCAGAATCTCGAACTCGTTTGATTTACCCCTGGAATAGTTTCAACAGTGCAAGTAGCATCTAGAGTCATATCAAATAGCATCAACTTGTATTGTAGTTCATGTACACATCTTATAACGAGATCTTATTGGTACAATGTTGGTCCATTGTACCAATTCAGCATGACCACGAATTGGCTTTGCTTGGTACAATCTACCAATAACTGATTTAAGAATAGTATGTAGTTTACATTCAGGTTATGAACACTGCTATGTAGTGGGACTATTATCTTAACGTGACAATTCAAAGATGTGGGAAGCTATCCTGTCAGCATACAATAGATATATAACGAGGTTCACCTTGCTCTCAGTATCTGTACTGCATATTCTTTGACTTGGGATTCTGGATCGTGGAAATCTTTCCACATAGCGCCTACCACTGCCACGTGCGTGCTGAACTTGAGGTCTGTGAAGGTGTCGCCGCGTCCGTCTATCAGTTCCCCCTCCACTGGTGGCGTCAAGTCGACCAGAACTGTGGATGAAAATACAACATGTGTCCAGAACACACCGATAGACAGAGACGTTTGTATATGTGTTTGCTATAATTATTCATTGTTTTCGTGCGTTAAACCCACATCCATCAAATAATCTGTATGACGTTGTATCACGTGTGTCCATATTTGCTGAATGTTAAACAGATCACGAAACAATGCATTTTGTAAACTTAAATCTTCATTTATATTAGTTGATAATGCAGAAGTGGTGTGCTCCTCTGGAAGACAGCCACGGAACTACTATTGCTCGAGGCATACTTGGTTCCTATTCTAACTGGTAAAGGTGGTGCTAGATCTTGTTCCTATCACTGACCTCCAGTAGATTGAGCGGACACGTTGAGCTGCCTGTGTCCAGCGTTGTAGGCTGTGATCAGGAAGGAGTAGAGATGCTGATGCTGCAGTTGCCGGGAGTCCTCCAGTGTGACGCAGGTCTCGTGGTCAGCGTGGCCAACACTGACGACCTCCGAGATAGCCTGACCCTGGTCGTCTAGCACTGTGATGTCGTAGTACCCAATGCCGGACTCGGGGTCGTGGAAGCCTTCCCAGTTGACGCAGATCTGAAATAGACATACTGGTATTACTGAAATGTAGCTGCAATACTGAACTCTAGGAAGCCTTCCCAGTTGACGCAGATCTGAAATTGACATTCTGGTATTATTAACAAGTAGCTGCAAAACTGAACTATAGGAGGCCATCTCAATTGGCGCATATCTGAAATGGTTACACCGACATTTAGTTGCAATACTAAACTCTACTGGCAAATGTCACCTTGGTTCTTATATTCTCAAACTCCATTAGTAGCCCATGTTGACCACGTATCATGTTTGACCTACACTGACCTTGTCGGCATCCTTTGTGAAGTTGAGGTCGCTCTGGAAGATGGGTCCATCATAAACCTCTCCAGCGACAGGTGGCGTCGTGTCGATAATGATGGGATGGTCCGCAACTCCTATGTCCTTTAGGTCCACTAGGAACAATAACAGCAACGTAAGAGCAGATATGAGTCTGCAATGCCTCTGCATCATGTTGTACAGATATATAGTTTGCAGAGAAAAGGTAACATCATTTTCTTTTCTATCATGCCTTCGGAATAATATTTATTCTGAATAGAATCATCAACATGAATATTTTGAAACGTAAAATACAAAACACTTTACACCTGTCCCTGTTTACCGTTGTTTATCGCTCGCACTTTGATCCAGACAGGACTTCCGCCTGGTACTTCAAAGTCCAGGACCATATTGGAATCCTCCTCGCTGTGAGGAGCATGTTTCCATGATAAATGGTAACAGTCGTGGGTTGTCTCCCCTAGACACATGTCCATTTCCTTTATGCCAGACTCCACGTCGCTATAGCAACACGAATAAAACAATTCCGCATTGACATGTGTTGTGGCGGGAATAGTATTTGTCAATTCTGAATTCGTCAATGCTTTATAACCAAACGAAGCCATATAACTGATAGTACTAAACGTACGACGAGCGCTATTGCAAGAAGCTTGACAGACAAAGGATTAACTCACGTCACGTTAAAGCTGGTAGTTATGATGTGGTTGATGTCGTCGTAGGTGATGTTGTAGATTTCGTATATGATTGGCGGCGTGTTGTCTATGCACAGTGGCGCGGTGTGACATATGGTCGTCACTAGTGGGCCGCCGTACTCCACCTTGTTGATTGCACGCAGAGTGATGTAGTACTTGCCGTCTACAACAAATATGTACCATAGTATGCGGCCAGTTCTGTTAACTAGTCTAATGTCTCAGGATCGTACGATTACTTGTCTGGGACTTATCCGTGTGAGGCTATAACTATGTGGGTATTATACTGAGTAGCTGGTTAACTAATCGCATGGTATATAACCGGAGTCCAGATGATTATGGCTTTATTAAACACAAAAAAAATTGATATCAGAGAATAGTTAATATGTAGTTTATGAGATTATTCGTCATAGCTAGGCTAGTTAGAGGCTTAATCAAAGGCTAGTTTACGAGAGGCTAGTTGATGAAAGGGTAGATACTATAGTACTCACATATATGTTAGTTCATCAACATCTACCTATACATGTATCATGGAATAGTTGATCGGATGCTAGATAATCTCAAACTTCTTCACAAGCTAAGTACCGTATCAAAATACTGGTTGATTATAATTGTGTGTTTAATATTAATAACATGCTAGTTTAACCCTCTCCATGCTGAAGAACTAGAGATGCCCAATAGAGCAGTGGCTTTGCCTAATACAGCAGGAAGAGGGTTAACAGGAGCTAAATTAATAGGCTAGATGCTCAGAAGCTATATGATCAGCATGATGCCAGGTCTACAGGACGTCCTACCAGGGGCAGGTCTGTACTCCTCCGGCATGGGAGACAGCAGGCCGGTGTTGGTCCACTCCGCCTCGTCAAACAGGTGCTTGTGCGGATCTCTGTGAGGATGGATGAGCTCCTCACACGGCTGGCTGCCTATCGCCCAGAAGTACCCCAGTATACCGCTCTCCTTGTCCTCCACGCCATCCCAGTTAGCTACGTACAGATAGGCATACTTGTACAGATAGGCATGTACTTGTACAGATAGGCATGTACTTGTACATATAGGCATGTACTTGTACAGATAGGCATGTACTTGTACAGATAGTCATGTACTTGTACAGATAGACATGTACTTGTACAGATAGGCAGGCACTTGTACAGATAGGCATGTACTTGTACAGATAGGCATGTACTTGTACAGATAGGCATGTACTTGTACAGATAGGCAGGCACTTGTACAGATAGGCGTGTACTTGTACAGATAGGCAGGCTCTTGAAGATATGCTGATAGTGGGGTGCTTCATACACATAGCATACATACATTTAATGGAAAAGGATAAAAACGTAAGAAATGCAGATGATTTATTCTTGGTATTTCTCTATGAATAGTGGTATAGATTTCATAGTGTACATCAATTGCAATTTGATTGTTTGTCGTATAATAATTGCACTGGTGGATGAAGTAGAACTGTGTTGCATAGATTTATGTTGGATATAATGAGAGCATGGCTAGTATAGGTGTACCATTGACGTGATTACCTGCGATGTAGTTATTAGCACGAGTGTAGAGAAGATCGGTTAGAGGTTCTTCTCCATTGAAAACAGTCATTGAGCCGACACCGTCCTGTAT
Source organism: Lepetodrilus fucensis (assembly GCA_032361325.1). Classification (NCBI taxonomy): domain Eukaryota; kingdom Metazoa; phylum Mollusca; class Gastropoda; order Lepetellida; family Lepetodrilidae; genus Lepetodrilus; species Lepetodrilus fucensis. Next base: position 8,899 of record JAUTBV010056435.1, read on the forward strand.
GAGCCTGTAATGTACGACAAAGTGAACCATTACTGACCGCAATCACAGTATACGATGAAACGTATGGCTTATACATATAGAATAATAAAGTTAATTTGATTGGCAATGCTGACAGATAAAACATCACCTGTGATTCCTGACATGACGGCTCATCCCTCTGCATCTCTCCAGCCAGTCAGGTCTGTCGCCGGACACTATGTCTATGCACTGGTCAACATCTAGTCGATCTGTGCTGACGTTTGCCAGTGGACCTGCCAATGATTACTGGAAAATATACTCTCAATTTCACGAGTCCTGCTGAAAGTCATTCAGCTAAAGCAGCGTCTTATATTCCGGAAGTCAGAGTTGACCGGTTTATTGGGAACTCGCCAAGCACATACCTGGCTCTGGCGGGGTGACGTCCACCAGGATGCCCTGGCTGTGGACGACGTTGGTGTAGTTGAGGACGTTCACGAGGTGCATGTTGAAGTAGTAGAGCGTGTTCTGGCGGAGAGTCAAGTCCTTGTAGATGAACTCATGAGCCAGCCCGATCCCCAGCCTCTCGTAGTGGGAAAACAGTTCAAACTGCAAGGAATAGTATGAAGATAGACTTTACACATTCCTATATTTGTTTTATATTGGTGCTGTGGAACCGTGGTCCTCTATAAGGCATGTTCCTGTATTATTGGAATACGTGCTGATATTTGGTTCTGTAAACTTAGGGGTGGTCTTCCATGAACCCGTTCTCTGATGAATCAATCAGAAACACTGCTCTGTAGGCATGAGTCGTTGCTTCCCACAAGGACAATCTCTTCCTACTGAATTAGACACAGACACTGCTCCTTAGGACATCTCCAGCCTCCAGCATTGAGAGCGGTAAAGAAGGAATAATTTTAAATAACCTTTCTCATGCCCATTTTACATGACAACAACATCCATGTTGTGCAATGCTAAAAAGCTATCCAATGATGGCAAGTACATATATCTATAGTTCCCCCTGATTTGCCACCATGTGGCATTACATCTACATCTACTCTACATCTACATCTACATCTACATCTACTCTACATCTACATCTACATCTACTTACTACTTTCAAGCTGTACTCCTTGTTCTCTATTGCCTCAACCAGTTCACACTTCCCGCTGGGTCCGTAGTCGAAGTTGAAGCTGAGGCACTTCCTCGGAGGCAGCATCATGCACTGTCGCGCACACAGACCCACGTGCATGAAGCCCGTGATGGTGTCACTTAGTGGGGCAATCAGACGCCCGGGTTTCATACCCGTGAAGTGAGTCAAAGCAATATCACCCTTGGGATCGCTCCCAGCTGTAACGTGCAGGATCAGTGATTGAGTGAGTGTGGAATTTAACGTCGCTGGGGGAATCTTTCACCCATTTGTGAAAACATAGATCACAAAGAACATGGATGTATGCGTTCGTTCTAATGGAATGTGTTACATATTCTCAAAACAAAAGTTGCTAATTTTTAGTTTAATACGTATTAATTTCTATAAAGTGTGGTGCTTTGCTCCCTTGCAATGCATAGATAAAACGAGGGCACGAATGGGGCATGCAGCTTTGGAAGAATATCAAATTTCCTCTGTATTTTACTTTATAATATTTTATACTTGACAATATGTCAACGTAAGCTGCCTAGATATGACATTGCAAGATGTGTGATATTTTAATTCATGACATTGTCTTCGATGTTTCCGCTGAATTATGTCTTATCTGAAGTAGTGTGGAATAACAAACTGATGCACTTCTGCTAACGAACAAGTCTTCAATGAGTACCCAGATGTAAGTGTGTTCTAAGTCGGAGACTAGGTCCTTGTGTTAAAGATCAAAAGCGTCTTGCTCTCAACATAGATAATAAGGGACTGTGTGTATGCTATTCTCTGAGACCTATTCTCTGCATCGTCTCCCACTTTAAACCTCAAGATCAATGCACACCGGAGGCGAATTTCGCGGCGACAAAATAAAAAACCCAGCTATTCTGAGATAGAACCTTATCATTTATCTATATGCTTGCACACCAAAAGCAAAATTCGCAATACATTTCGATAGACAATGTTGATGTCGCCGCTGATTGACGACGCGATATCTCGCTCGCCTCCGGTGTGTGAGGACTTTAACACTACCCATATGATGTGTTATTAACATAGCCCACTCACAGTTATACTTCCTCGGATCACTGTTCCTCAGGTCGACGTCCTGGAAGGCTATGATCTCGTCTCCGTATATTCCCATCCCGACACCCACTCCCATGGCTGAGTACAACAGCTCAGAGTCTTCCACGACCACTATTGAAGCTCGCAGTTCGAATGGATTGCTCGTCGTCAGGAAGTCCGTTGTCAGTCGTCCAAACGGAGGCGTGATGTCGAACGTCGGGATGCTGCAGGTGACGGCGGTCTCCCCTTTACCTCTGTTCTTGCCTATTACCGTGAAGTGTATCGGGACTCCGTGTGGCCGCAGTTGCTGGAACAGTCACACTGATCGTTGACACTCGCTGCAGGAACCTCGTCAGGCCTGCGTTTCACAAAAGGGGGTGTATAGTTACGCTGGACATTAATCAGGACGTCAAGCGATGGAGTTACATATAGTCCGTGCTTTACGTCCTGATATACGTCCGGCGTAACTATAGACCACTTTCGTGAAACGCAGGTCAGAAGAAATTAAATGGTTGGTCTCGGTATAATCTCTGAGTGAGACCAGTGCTATTTGTAAATGCTCTTAGGTAAATGTCAGTTTTTCAATTTAAAATCAAAGTTGTGTTCCAGGTGCCCGTTGCACGACACTCTTGTAGTGCTACAATAGTTCTAACTGGGCTCCCGACACAATAGAAAGCGTTGACGTCACAATAGTTGTAGCCTACAAGAGCGTCGTGCAACGGGCACCAGCGCTGGGAGTCGTATCTCCATATACATATATAGGGATAGAGATACGATTGTTGTGTGGAGCAATGCACTGACTAAGAGAACATATAACTACATGTATATATTAAAGATGTAACACGATTATGGTATGGTTGCATACACGTTAATATATGTATGTTTGCAGCTCTGAATGTACCTCTCTGATGACTACGGATTCTCCGCCTAGACGGATTTCTGAAATGACGTCACTGAGTCCTGGTTCTGTTCCCGCCTTCAGATAGAAGTCCACCCTGCCCTTGTCCTCCGTCCCAGCCGCGGCTACTTCCACCGCGGGTTCCGTGTAGTCTCGTCCTGGGATCTGTCTCACGAAACACGACCCGGTCACCAGCGACTCTCGGCGTCTTCTCTGTTAATGTAGAAGAAACTGCTTGATTGTAAATGTTACCACATAAACGCAACTGTTCCATGGTGGAATTTTTTTTTACCTTAGGTGTAGCATATGACAGTAATCTAGTGACTTACATTAGGTGTACCATATGACAGTAATCTAGTGACTTACCTTAGGTGTACCATATGACAGTAATCTAGTGACTTACCTTAGGTGTAGCATATGACAGTAATCTAGTGACTTACTTTAGGTGTAGCATACGAGAATAAGCTAGTGACTTACATTAGGTGTAGCATATGACAGTAATCTAGTGACTTACCTTAGGTGTAGCATATGACAGTAATCTAGTGACTTACCTTAGGTGTAGCATATGACAGTAATCTAGTGACTTACCTTA
>JAUTBV010056546.1:0-20108 GCA_032361325.1 Lepetodrilus fucensis
TACTACTACTACTACTACTACTAATAATAATAATAATAATAATAATTATTATTATTATTAATAATAATAATAATAATAATAACAACAACAACACAATGTTAGTGGTAATAACATCATCAACAACAACAACAAAACAACAACAATAATAATAATACTGATAGTACTCGCTTTAGAAATACGAAATACAAGACATTGCCATTGGTGCCAGCCTTGCCATGGTACCCTTGCCATCATCTGTCTTATCTCCATAAGACATACCCTGTGCTTCAAGTACACACGACTCACTGGTATAAGCCGCCGTTGAACTTAATTCAAGTGTTTCTATTCTTCTGGAAAAGGGTTCGCAACATTTCGCAATGGTTAATCTGCAAGGAGGATGTTTTTGCTTGATGTTCGTGAAGATAACCCGTTTGCTGCTTGTAATGCTTTAAGGGTACTCTGACAATGAAGACCAATCCGGATGTATATTACGTGACACAGACGGACATGTACAGTGAAGTGATACGGTAATACCACGCCAATAGTGCAATACCACAGATTCAGTGCACTTGGGACCATGGCAGATCATTGCATCGTGAAGATATACATGTAATGACATTCTCGTGTATAAAAATAATAATCTGTCCGTCTGTATATTCAAGGAATTAATATCTACGAACATTATTGATGTATTGTTTAATCATGCACGGTAAATTGTTGATATCCACGCATGTAAAATATCCATCAACACTTTGTCATTGTTAGTTAATTATATAATTCGTTACTTAGGTATTTTATAACGACACGTGCACGTGTCATAAATATCAGAGCCAGAACAACCGCTTGACACCACCGATGTCTCCAATGTCGCTTTGTATGACAATTATTTGGGATTTACGTTACAGGATATGTTATACATCCATGAACGGGATACTCAGATGGTGGATTATGTTTGAAATAGTTTACATCCTGGTACAAGCAGAAATCGTGTTTAGTGAGAAATAAGATATAAAACTAAATACATTTACTGCACCGAACTAATACAACATGTAATAACATATTCATGAAACGTATTACAGACACGATTACCGGTACATTTAGGTTCAGTTTACAATTGTTTACAAGTTAAAATATAAGCTTAAACATATAAATTGGCCTGAACATGTTCCTTTAATTTAATTACTTGAATATCGAGACAACTAAACAAAAATCCACGAGAATAACTATATGAGAACTTGTCAGTTTTAATGATTAATGAATTTCTTCAGATGGAATGTGTTGTTCACGGAATTACACGCAGGCGGCTTACATGCGTTTCGTGCACCCCGCCCTACCAAAAATAAATATAAATTAAATAAAAGCACATAAAAACAACTACTTAAAAAAAAAGAAGACAGTTTATGTCAGGTAAAATTTTACAATCTGGTATTCTGGTCTCCGTTAACACATTGAAAGAAGCATTTATTTGAGAACCACTTCACATTGCACGTACATCAGCTCGTTTGTCCATATCAGCTCGTGTTCTATAGCAAGTTCTTCATAGTCCATATTGACATGTACATTGTATACCGCCACTGAATATGAGACCTGGTTGCAATATTAACGAGTGGAACAAAACACGGGCCCCTGAACAATTATGTATCTCAATAATATGATTAATTTTAGTTATTACATGTTCACTACATGAACAAAATCTATTAGGTAGATACATTTTCTAGGAAGATTTTATGTTGTCAATGCCAATTATAAAATTGCATTATTATTTAGGTGTGCGTGTGTGTGTGAAGATGTTAATAAGATGAAGTGTAGTCTACACGAGTATTACACAGACGTGAAATATATACTACAGGGTTAAAGTACGATGGAACCGTTAGGACAGATGTGAAATGGGATCAGGTCCAGAATGTCTTGCCATTTCTCAAACACCGCGACGATTTATAACAATGGACTATGACCGGGGTCAGAACCAATCGATGCCAATCTTTTGTTGCAGGAATCGCTGGCACCGTAATCGTTTAAGCAAGGTGCAGCAGAGCGTTGAGAAAGGGAGGGGGACAGGGAGGGATCGTTCTATCAGGGATGATTCATTCCCATCTCCAAGACGTGTCTAGAAATCAACAAAGGAACCATTCTTCAGAAAGCGGCACAAGGGAGGCAACACCAACACCGGTATGTACTGGCCGAGACGTGCACCTATGGCGGAGGGATACATTTTGATGGGTCCAGTGCAGAATACATTATGACGTCACGCGTCCGCGCTACTTTCAGCAAGGTGTGTGGACTGATACCACATGACTAATCCCGAGGAAGATTGGGAGGGGACGGGGTCATTTCTTTGGTTAGAACGCTGAGAAATAATTACTGCTGACAGCATCCCTGGGGATATCAGCGGAGACAAGGTCGGTACCTGTACCGTGTGAAGACTTGTCTCCAAGACGATCTGCCCCAAGCCTGTCTCCATCGTATGAGAGTTCATAAAACCAGCGATTTTTCAGTGAATGCAGTTGTATCTTTTAAATATCCATAACTGGTCATGATTCGACACTGGATAGCTACATGATAGTATTAGTCTACATGTGGTCTCATTTTATAATTTGATTGACCTTTAGAAACATCGCAGTATATGGACTTTCAACATATATACGGTTAAATGATAAATCATTTCGAAATCAATATCAAAGGTCGGCTTCAAGAGAAGGAACCGTGGTTTACAATTTACATTTACAAGTAGATATTCGCAGAATTGCACGCGATGTTAAGTGTTATAACTTTCAGTTAGGTGTATGTACTGGTTGGAGTTCTTTGCAGTTTATTTTAGAGCATTTTGATAGATTTAACTGAAATCAGTAATGACAACACACATTAGGCTACTTCACGAAATATATAGTGTTTTGGAATATATATATATATTTTATTTTTCGTTTTATTTTATTGAAGCAATTGGTAATAACGAACATTTTTTAATTGCTCTCTATGGAAAGCAGTACAATGTGTTGTCACGAATATGACAGTTAACGTTTATCACAAATTGGAATAAAGGCAATTTGTGCAGTCATTCTCTTCAAGAAGACAAAACCAACACACAGTGTGGCTGTTGAATGGGAAGGGGAATGAATGAGGTGAATGTATATAAGAAGCAAATTACCCTCAGATAGAAAAAGACCACTTCACAAATTTACTCCAGATTTTTCTGCTATTGTTTCCAGAATTCAAACCCCCATGCCACTGCCAATCCAGGAAGGTGATGCGCGCGCATGTCCTCGAGATGTGTTTTAATAACCCCCGATTTCACCTGGTCACGTGGTTGACACACGCCCAAAACACCGTCGTACTCTACCTTTAGGGAGTGAATTGTTACAGATCTGGTTTAGCGAGAATAACTTAAACTCACGTTCTGTCTCCATTGTCTTCATTTCAACTGAATATGACAATAAAATAATTAATGCTATTCATATTCTCAAAATAAAGAATAAAAGGAATATAAAATGAAAACTGTACACAGTGTTTTATTTTAATTTTATAAAAATAAATAGGCAGTATTTAAAATCATGAAGTAAATATAATCGTTGGTAACTAACATGAAAAGTTAACACTAAAAATTAGTGATAATGGGTTACAGTTTTTATTAGATCATTACTAAAAGGACTAGATTCAGGACTATTCCTTGTAAAATAGTGTTTATCGTCGACACCAGCCAAGGGTCATATTATACAGTCTCTCTCATGACGGGGAAAACTGAGCTTTTGTTTCCTTTTTGTTGAAGATCTTTGACTTTTGGATGTGGGTGTCACGTGGATGACACGCGCACAAAACTATGTTTTTCTATACTTCTTTTTTAGAGAAAACTGACGACAATAACATTACTATTTTTCCCCTCAGGTGACTCGAACCTGCATGTTCGTTGTGGAGACAGTTAATTGTATCTTTGGTGCACCACCTTCAAACGGAAGCATGTTAATTTCTCACTCTTCTGTACACTGCCAACCCCCATACATGACGCGTGTCATCCGCAGATTTCTTCCCGTCGTTTCTGAAAGATATTTAATAGACATGTATTTATTACAGTCCAAGATTTATTGGAGGAGTATTTACAAGTGGCTTCATTCTGTTGGTAATTTCGTTTTTTATAGTACAAATTTCGCATGTGCCAAACCGATGGTAGTTCCATACGAATACACCGAATATTATTACTACGATGATCATTAATTCTTCAAGTCTCAATATACTTTATTATAAGTACCCGCCTATTTAACTGATTGAATAATGTTATATTACAATTTGTAAACAAATATTTTTTTAATGTCATCATGCATCTGCCATTGCAAACGTTGATCGTCTGTTCAACATATCCTATGCTTCTTTAACCGAAAATCATACACAAACAAAATTATTATTTCTTAATCATATTAAATGTAAAATAAAGTATGTCCCATTAAAATAACAGGGATGCATTTTTGATGTACACATGGATTCTTGTAAAAAATGTACTTGCATACAAAGATATTTTACACGACCCTTCGAACATTATATAGTGTATCATAAATTCATAATAACAATTCCAGATGTAGATCTATCTTATACGCACCATTATATAGTAGTAAACATCGCAGTCTTCCATCAGGTCGCAGTAGTTATATTCATTACGGTACTGGAAAAAAAGCATTTAATGCGTCAAGAACTATACGTACATCAATTCGATGAATTTAAAGTACGCGTCTTGCTTACTGTTCTTAAAAACGTATTTTTTTGTATTCCCGTAAATAGGCTTCAGAACACTTTTACAACCACACAAGCTGATACGTGGAGTAGATAAACTTTAAAGTGACAGTCTACAGGAGGGCAAGATGGTACAAAGATATGTTGCTATCACTATCTTTGAAAAACATAATCTATTAAAATATAATAAAATATGGATTGAAATTTTGCTTTTGTACTGACCTACATAACTGCTCTTTATATAACAATAACATTAACATTAATATTATTCTGAACCACCGCTAACCGGCCATCATAAGCACCTACCGGCATATTTATAATACTATGACTGCTCACGGAATACTACTCAATAGTCAAATAAAGGAATCAAATAGCAAATAACAAAATTGACAGAAATATCAACAAATTGTCCTTTTATTATTGCGGCAATTACAAGTGATCAAATAGCCGGGTGAATGATGAAGCGACACTCGACACGTTATGATCTCTAACCATTCCCCGCTTACAAGTAATGTGTTTATTGTAACCCGGAATCAGGTAATTACCTGAAGAGCTGATCGAAGCGTCGCGGCATTAACTCTGATTGCTAACTATCGATCTCACCTGCCCGGCCTACTTTACCTGCCGTCACCTGAATGTCGCGCACCTGTTAAAGCGCTGACTGCAATACTATAGAGGACGAGAGAAACACAGGCGGTGGAATCGAAATCGGAAAAGCATACAGTTTAGAACACATTTCACTGTGGATTTCGTTGGTGTACCTATATCTTATAGGTATTGTTATTCACTGTTTTAATTAATTTAATTAACTTTGTTATAATATCAACTTTAAAAAGACAAATACAAGTAATATAAATATGTACCAAATCAGTGCGACAGTTAAAATTGGTATTTGGCACCAGACAAATAAGGAACAGATATGGCCACTTTCATTCTTTTTGTCACAAAGAACAACAAGACAAGTGTGAAATCAATGCCTATCGTACATCTACCATTTAACAAAGAATGTGTACATCTCTCATGACACATGAATCAATTGTGTGATTCACTTTCTTTCTTATTTTAATCTGAAATTATTTAATACGAATTGTGTATGTATAAGATATGAGATGATAGTTTAATAAACAATTTATGTCTGCCTTGCTTTTGTAAATAGTGTGTCTGTAAGTTGGTCTTTACAAGCGAGGACATGGCTGACGTCTTCACTGTGAAGAGCAAAGATGCCATGATGGCGATCTGCTGCTTGAAGACGTCTTCTTCATGCTACTGATCAGATGAGCTACCTACGTCGTGTGACCATCAACAGAACAGCTGGACATTCATACCATAAACTCCCACATAATGAGTAGGAGCTATATGGAAGAATGTATGCAAAAAGTATGCATGGCGACACGCTCTGACCGCACCTCTCCGAACAATGACTGTTATTATGAAAATTAGCTGTGATGCATTGCACCTCATGGTAGATTCTTGAAGACTTCTTCTCAGGTGACCGGTCAAGCAAGATACGCACGTGTGGCCATCAACAGAACAATTGGAATGCAACCAATACAATTAAATTATGATAATAATTAAAGGAGCTGCCTGCAAAACGTTGTGCCTTTTTTCTCTCTCCCATCATATTCATGCGAGAAACTATGAGACCTGTGCATGGATCATATGCTCTTTGTGTATCATGGCGTATAAAGACCACCTTCGATGCTCTTTGGCGTGTACACAGTACTTGGAATTCAAATGGAGTTTATAAAATAATGTATTCAAAAGACAAACTACATCAAGATGCAGACACAAACATATTTTATTAACTACATTTCCTATATAGATAATTTATGAGCTGTTTAATAAAACATTGTAACATATCCTAGCACCCAGCCAAGCATTGTCTTCTGAGACATTAGGTACAATATTTGCACAACATAATAAAATACATATATTTACATTGTGCGTACAATATGATATACATTAAATTTAAATGAGGCTAATATTGAATTGTAGAAATGGAACGAGCTAAGTAATCTAAATAAATGTACAACGAATACACAGGTACAATGTAGTAGGCTACCTTCTTAATGTGTCTTTGTCCTCGTATGACAAGGATAATTCAGGATGATTATGAACATTCCGTAGACTAATATGAGTTTAAAAAACAAATTCAATTTTGATTACATTTGACTAATCTATACCGTGAATAGTGGTTTCGATTATAAATGTATTCTACAGTACGCCTATACAAAGTATGCTTCCATCCCGGAAAATCAGTGCAAAGAAAGGTGAGCATTTAACACCAATTGGACGCAGGCTTGTGTGTGTAACAGAGCGTGGGTACAGCGGGGGAAGATAAAGGCTTATTGATTGGAATTACCTGAGCGTTCCAGGAGTCGTTACCTGGCAGGTGTTAAAGAGCCCGCAGTACAACCTGAGAGGACAAATCTCTGTGGAAACGGTAAAATATGAGGCGATGCTTGGCGATAATGAAACGTCGAAATCAATCATGTCCCGCGTTATCTTTGATAGTGTCTCCATTTACAGGAACAGTTGGTGGGATCACGACGACTACGGGCTTTTAATGAAAGGTGTGAACCCAAGTGACCAACTCGCTAGGGAAGGGATAAATGAGGGATTTACATTAACGCGTTCTATTGCTGTAATCACGTATACGCGTTCAAATAGCATTTCCTACATTATCCTGTGAAGATTGGGTAACCATTTATTGCATGTGCACCACCCCCCGATCATGGCTCTGAGCGGGTACCATCTGATTATACACACGTAGCTTTGCTGAGACTGATCTGAAGAGGGTAATGTTTGTTATCACCTACAGAACGATACTGTGAGTAGTTGTCAGGTGTTGGGTACACACTCGGCAGATATCGGAGACAGGTTTCAAGAGGCTGACGGAAGGTTCACATTGTAGCCAAAGCCATCCATTAGTGATAACAAATATTTGCAATGCATTTTTTTGGGACGATACATGCAAATGCTATTTCACATATTGTAGGAGTCGCAGCAAGGTGTGAAGTGGAGTCGCTGCTGGGAGAGAGATAACGAAGGTCACTGCCAGATGTTGGATTGCAATGATTGCATTATGTGCAGCATTTGTGATTGCACCATGCGCCATTTAAACCTAAATAAAGGCTGCAATGTAGATACAGAACAAAATACACGTTGTATTTGATGATAGTCCACTGAAAGACAATCTTGCTAGAATAATATGACTACAGCGTTTTCTAATTTCTAAAGTTTCTAAAGCTAAGGATGTTCTTTGAAATGTACAATGGTGGCATTTGTCGATTTGTAGCTTACACACAGGTATTCCATTTCGTAGAAGCTGTACATTCCACTATACCCGGTACTAATAGCCTACTATAAATGTGCTTCCTTGTCTTGCAGGCTGAGCATGCGAAACGTCTTTAAAAAGAATAGGATTGTATATAATAGAAAGTGATTTCATGTACTTTTATTGTTTGCATGTATACATGGATTGTAGTTTCTCTTAACATTTAACTGATTGCTCAGTCTAGTGTATTTGTTTACGTACAATTGTTTTAGATCTAGACAACGTAGGCCCATATCCAGGACTCTGTTTTTACGGCCTGTACCCCTTCTTTTACAGCCGGTACACATGTTATTCCAGCAGAATGTTCGTTAATTACAGCCGTTAGATAGGAAGGCATGTATATATATAAAGAACGGATGAGCCTCAAATAAATACTATGTCTGTTAATCTAATATGGCGGAACTATTTCAAAGTGGCATTCGCTACTGATTCATGAGACAATTGAAGCCTGGCCGAAGACTTTAAGTAAATATTCATATTTATTCTTTTCTAAAAATACAGATTGATATTATTAATACTTCCATTGTAATATAAAGGCGTTCATTACGATAAGTGTTTGTATTTTCTTAACATTTAGATGCTCGAGGCAATCGGTCAAGAGTTCAGAATGGACTTTATCCGATTGTGCCCGACAGCAACTGTATCGCTTGACCACTCGTTAGGATATGGGGGAAGTGAAGAGGGTGGTTCAAAACTGACCGATCGTATTTGCATTTTGTCGTTTCCAAGATCTACCCGTTCATTACAAAACAAACGAAAACAGTCATAAGGACGGCGTATGAATATAAGCACGTGACGGCTGACCTCAAGGTCAGTGACTCTTCTCGAGTGACACGCGAACATCTCGCGACACTCCTCGAGAGCACGAAATTCCCCTACAATCGGAACTTGGTTAGTTGACTTTGATTAAAGAGATATGAAATAACACAAAAAAGGGTGTCATACTGGGCGTTTTAATGAGGAGCTGGGTCCGGTCCAAGGTGGAGTCCAGGTGCGTGTGTCTTGACCGGCGTCTGTAGGCACGTGGACAGACTGACCCCTGGTTCAGGTCGACAGTCCACTCCCCACCCCGCACGCCCAAGTCTCCACCGCCAGGCCATCCGCCCCTTGTTTGTTGTTAATCATTTGTACTTGTATTTACATTGACTAAAATATTCGAGGATTTAACAAATGAATATTGCATTTGTTAATTATTTAAAAAAATACAATATGCACGGAAAGTGCGATACATTGGACAAAACAAATCCAGACTTCTAAATTGATATAATAGTAAATATTATTATTACTACTACTACTACTACTACTTCTTCGACTACTACTACTACTACTACTACTACGACGACGACTACTACTACTACTACTAGATTACTACTACTACATGTACTACTAAATAAATATATAAAATCGTTTTATGTTTGGGCTATCACATATAATATTTAAGACAATTTATATGTACAACGACAAAATATTCCGTATAACATTTTAAACAGTAAGAAGTACGAACATTAAAGCAGCGTATGATACGACGACAACAATACAACTACTATTCAACTTATCTGAATTTGCTTTCAGTTAACCTCTTATAATATGAATACTGATGAGATTCCGTATCCTTTACAAATTTGACTTCCACGATAAAAGAGTGTACGCGATATATCCCAGTAATATTACAAAACACAGCATGATATATTTGTGTAGCATCAACAGCATCTATTGGTACCATGCAGTGCCGAGATTGTCCCTTTGGGTCCTGGGAAATCCCCTTCTGTAGGTTAAAGTGGCCCCCGGCTATCTAGAGCAGGGCAGATGTCGCGAACTTTGGAGTCGCACGCCATAATCCAGAAATACCACGTGTATGAAAGGAATTAATGACGCTAAAAGACAGGCACTAGAAATAACAATAATATTCACACAGCCTACTAAACAAAAATATAAATATATATTTTTTTGTATAATATATTCTTGACCACTTGCCGAGGCTTATTTTTCCCCGGAAATATTCAATTCAATTCAATTATTTATTGCATGTAAGGCCAACTGGCCCATATACAGTAATAGCATTATCTAAGTATTATAAGAATTAATTTACATTTGCAGACAAAATATCATGTCTTAAAGATAATGCATAATGAATCAATATTATAGTATTAGTAACACTCTACAGTATTAATAATTAATACATGAACATATTCATGTCACGAGTTGTTGCCCTTGTCTTGGTGTTCCGTCGTGGTCACTTCCGGTGAACTCTTTCATCCTATATACATCAATCTGAAAGATATGGTAAATACATAAATTAGATTTTAACATATATCCTTATCTAAAGCATACACACTACATTTGAAACGACCAAAAAAAAAAGAAGCTCAACTGTTTATAAGTATTATATTAAATCCGATTGATGCTGATGGCAGAAACACAGACAGTTCCACTAGGATCTGGAGTAAAGGTTCGTGATTATATTCTCAAGGAAATTAGTTAAGGACCAGTAGTCATGGATGTACTTGTATACATTTTTATCTTTATAGCATGTCCAAAGGTCAAAAATACTCTACAGCCGAATATATTGCCCACAAAATATCTACAGACCCTTAATTTATTACGTGGAGTATATTCATCAGTATTGCGATAAAATCCAGGGCATTGCTTCGTAAAGTTATCGTATCAATAGACTATCAATAGTCTCGGAGGGTTAAAGTAAATCAATAACATATATTGGTATTATATTTATATGAAAGCTAGGAACCACTGAAATTCGTTACCCTCTGATTGTTCTCCAGTATTCTAGACTTGCTTTTAAAATGCTCTAGGAGCAGATTTTGAATAGGAGTATAATTTGGGTGGGAACAAGGTGTGACACAGACTACCGTATGAACTAATACAGACCATAGTGCTGTCATATCTGATCATGACTATACTACAGCTATGATCTATTATAGTAGTGGAACTCTTGTACTATATATAAGATAGGAAAGCTCTGAAAACTATACCTTGGACATTAAAATGAGTAACTGAAGAAAGAAGAAGAAGAATGTTTATTAAAGTGTTACATAACATTAAAGTGTCTAGCACATAACATAACATTTGGCATTCCAAAGTTAGTCCATTTAAAAGAACATGTGCCCAGCTAGGCTTATTAGACACGTAGTGTCTGCATATGTACATTTTAATAGTTGTTAAAAGTCTATATATGTACAATTTAAAAGTTATTAAAAAGTCGTCGTTTGTACATTTTAAATAGTGTATTTACAAGAAGTGGTATCAGTGTATGACAATTCATTAAATATGTAAGTTTTTGAGAACTATTAAGGCTCATAAAATCATTATTTAGGTCGACAGCTTTGTGGAATAACGTTTCACGTAGATCAGAATAAAAGTCACAGTCAATCAAAAAGTGTTTTTCGTCTTCTACATAATAGTTTGGCGTAGAGCAGAATTTGCAAGTTCTATTTTTCCAATGGGGTTAATGGCTTGGTGTACCGGCCGGTTTCTATTAAGAAGGGGAGGTTTCCGTTCCTAAACTTAACAACTACACTACGATGATCTCTTCTTCTCGTCTGTTTTACATAATAACTTGTGTATTTCTCAAACATGTATGTTCTATAGGTTCTGAGTTTGTTTCCATTGGGCTTGTTCCTGTCATTCCATAGATCTTTCGTCCATTCTAGTTTGTCTGCATTGATTAAAATGTCTTTTAAGAACGATATTTTGCTTTTTATTGACCAGTCTTCTCGCACTATCCAAGATACGTTGAGATTCTCAAACATCTTTTTATACTTTAGTATCCCACGATGTATTGATGGTTAATGCCTTGTTGTGTATTTTAGTTTGTAGTTCTATTATCGGGCATGCATTGCACTCTGAAGAATGTTCTCATTACTTCTGTCCTCTGCTGAACACGGCAAGAAATCCACCCCATATCTCCAAGAAAAGCGGTGTTTGATGAATTCTGTCCTACTCCTAGAAAAAACCTGCAGGCTTTATTCTGTATGGCTTGAACTTCTTTGTAAGATTTCGTGCCACAGATCCCAGCTCCATAAAACAATACTGGCTCTACTAAAGTTGTATATAGCTTAGTATACATCTCGAATGACATACCCGAGTTAGATCTAAACTTCATGAAGAACTGGGTGACGTTGCTCAGAAATATTGTAGTTACAACTAGTGTAAGATCAACGCTTTCTATTGTGGCAAGAGCCCAGTTACAACTATTGTAGCACTACAACTGTACTGAACTACAATGTAGGACCACGTTCCACAGAATAATCGTAGAGCTACGAGAGTCGTAATTCACTAGGCATCTCCATATTAACCTAACCACAGGCCATTATTTTATTAAATATATATCTATATTTTTTTATATATATATTTCTTATTGTAGTTTTATTTAAAATATATTTATGTCGTCGATGACGATTTATATATATTTTTTAAAATATATATATATTTTTTTTATATAGAATACATTTTAAATAAAACTACAATAAGAAAAGAAAATAATGGCCTGACCTAACGTCCAGAGTCTCGTTTATTAAAACTCTCTGCAAGACCAGGAGGAGAGCACTATATTATGGTCTCATAGTGGAAATCAGAGCTCCGAGAAACGATACCCATGAGCTACGACTCTCGTAGCGCTACGATTGCGCCATGGAACGGGTGTCTGACACCTTTACGTCCAGAATCGGTCCCGTTGACGCTTGTAGTGAAACGTTAAAATGTGTTCCACTAGATATGTTAGACAAGATGTTGTCACGGATAATTATGAATTGAAAGCAAATTGTTGTAGTCCAATGAGCACGCCGTGGTATCGTTCCATTTCCCCTGGTAATAGTAGACGTTGTTGAAGAAGTTGAAGCATCTTCATCTTCAGCATCATGATCCACAGCAGTGGTAGTGGTAGAAGTAGTTAGTAGTTAGTTTATAGGTAGTAATTAGCAGTAGCAGCAGATGCGACATTAGAACAATAGCAGTATAGTTGTACAAGAATACATTTGTAGCTATATAGCAATTTGCATGTCCTCAATATCAAGCTCATGGGTAGCAAAACAACCGTTATTTAGCCAGATGGTGATCAGCACGGTTCGACGGGTTCGTGGGGTGGGGGACAATATTTGGATGTGTCCATCACTGGATGACAGTCTCCCCGTTTCATTACTCATCTGGTATTGTCTGAGGGTCGGCGGCTCCTGTGATCTCCCGGGCTATGTGTTGTTGTAGATTATCTACAGAGTGTGACGCTGTCACAGACGCACTCGAGCGCTTAATGTGTTCGATTCAGGTGAAGTGATTACCTTGCTCGGAAGCAGAACAGCAGGCCCGTTATCCTTAGCATCAACAATACGGCAAGTTCCCCCAACCTTTCCGGCCAGATTGTATGTCGATTTACTCGCTTGGTTTGCCTAATCCACGACTACAATGGTAATGTGTCGTACACTGTCAAACACGGTATTACTTTTGCCATCGAATGCCATGTTACTGTATTTTAATGACGCAATGAATGTTAAAGACGTTAGCTTATCTATATGCATTTTTGATATATTGTTGAAAGGTATTACCATGTCTATACAATTGTGATGATTGTTTTTTTACTATCTGACAACCTTTCTATGTACCAAGAGCAGAAGAGTGGTTCGTATCGCTTGGCTTAAAAAATGTACATAGCAGAAATATGTTTTTGAATTATGTGTGCATGGTATTATGAATAACATAATTTTTTTTTTTTAAAGAGCAGAAATGTGTACTTTTACATAAATAACATTGTGTAAGACAGGACAATAGTATTAATTCAAATATTCCGCTAGTTATTGAATGATTTAATTAGTTTCAGATTCAAGATACAATGGACAACTTTTTTTCACCAATGGGTAAAATGAGGAATAGCTTAAAGCACGTGCTGCGAAAAAACGTACGGATATGGCCCACTGTCGATAAATCAGGAACTGCTCGTAGAAAGAAAAGACATCACAAAGGTGATGACGTCATGCCTCCTTGAACTCTGCGAGACATCTTAACGGTATTTCGATCACGTGGTAGATCACATGACTTCATGGATCTCGCGAGAGGACACCTGGCTGGAGTTGTGATTGTTCATGTCGGCGACTTCTTCGTTAATTTAACTAATGTTACAATGGCCTCTTCCGAAGAGGAGTGACTAAAGCGATTAGATATTGAAGATTTTTTTGGCTCTGAAAAGAGACTGTAAAAGCGTGCAAATGGCGCTGAAGTGGAAATCGATGTCGGATTTCAGACGGAACGATTGTCTCGGGTCGTTGACAGAAAGTACGAGGCCTACCCTTGAAGTGATGTCCCCCGTAGTAATTGTGTTGTCGCAAGTCAGTTCGCTTCCAGAATAAAACTGGCTGATTGTTATTATCAAGTTCTTCGACATCACAAGCCTGCTATATTTCATAAATTGACAGACTTTCTAAAGAAAACAATAGCACGGATTTAAGCGAAGTATTCCAGCGAAGCGTGATGTTTGAACAGCAAGTCTAATAAAGCACTTCGTTTAAGGCTATTCATACAGAGACTAATTTCATCCTTGATTAATTTTCAGTTACATATCGAAAACAAACTATTATTTAAAGGCAATCTATGGGTAATGAACGGATGTTGAAGGGAGAGTAGAAAAGAGTGGTAATGTCCTCCCGTTTAATATCGCTGCTAATTCCCACCCATTGTTACATCGCGTAATATTTTCTGATACAAAATACGGAAAATGACAAGATTGTATGCAAGTAAACACTGTTGTCACTCACAATAGTCTTTGATGGGCCTCCATTTCTATTTGCAAAGGAGGCATAATTTGAAACTAACGTTCAACTTATTCCTATTTCAGGAGACAGTTCTCAATGCAAGCACGTAAAATCAGTAGTTGTTATTTGGGGATATGGTAATTATCATAACGAACACTGAGTTTCAGTACCGTGTCGTCTCGGACAGAGTTGCACTGTTTGTAACATACTCATAATGAGGTTGTTTGTCATTGCCTGTCAGTCTGTGAAGTGTTCCAGGAGTGTAATGAAGTAACGAGAAAATTAAGCAATAACATCGAATATATTATGCGCATTGACAAAGAATAATAAAAATAAAATCGGCACCTGGAAAAACACCGAATTCTGATTCCCCAACGTGATCTATAATCATCTCAATTTGTAATCTGTGTTGAAGTTTGATAACTTCTATGTTTGTGTACTATTATTATTTAAAAAAGAAAGGAACTCTTGTAGATGAAATGAAGTACGAGTATTTAAGTTAATCATGGTTTGTAATATGTATTTAGATATTACAATTGATATAGAAGGGTAGCAATGCCTAAAGAAATAATCTAAGGTAATGTTACAAATAACTAAGTAGGCCTATATAGAAGGACACCTACCCCGTTTGTCAAGTAACAAGTCTATGTAAAGTTTATACTGATATGTTAAACTATATTTACATTTGTTCCATTAAATCTTGATGTCAACGAAACGAAGAGGAAAAGCAAAGTAAGTTTGATCACGAATATTTGGCGAAGGGTTGGCATGCAAAGAAATTGGCATATAGAGAAAAAAAATCATTCATACATTTAAATATGTACTAAGACAATGATCAGCCGGAAATGAAAACAAAACTACTGTTTATTATTGAATCGTGTTCGAATTCATAGAACATTGGGACAAATAACATGTTAAATTAAGTAAATTTAACGCTCCATTACATAATACTTTCAATTATTATTTGTACAATGTATCAAAACCACAATATATCACATTTGGAATTTATTATCTACATATTTGATACAACTGAAGGTTATTAATAACATATTCCCCAAAATGTCCCAAAACATTCTTGCTAAATAAGAAAAATCACAGATACGAAATACTATTCCGTTTTTAATTTTATCTTGTATATCTCTTTCGCCATACATGGTGGTACAAGCGTACCCCCAACTAAATAAACAAACACAAAAAAACCCACAAACAAACCGATTATCAAGATAGCATGGTTGTAGACATTAAAAAAAATATTTATTTTTTTCTCAAGAACATGACACATGCTACAATTGATTATTGTTTGATGCCAGAAAGAAGACCCACTATAGATTGATTACAGAATATATTTCACCTGTATATCTCGTGTATTTCGAGCTGAATGAATGTTTTTCGGCATCAACAACATTGTAATAGACATACCAGAATTTTTTTTTAAACATTTTTTTCTATCTTCTAATTTGTTTTGTGAATACAATTTGTATCTGTTTTAGTATTGTAGCTAAAAACAAATATGATTTGATTATGATCGTCGATTAAGCAAGATGTATCACTAAACCGCGATAATTTTTCGAGGACGCCTGGCTAAAACAACTTAAGAGTTTGCAACGAGTAGCATTAATTCCCGACCGCGTGTGTCGCCAGATGGCCGCTTTGAAGACCAAATCATGAGGGAACACATATCACAAATATCTCTCATATTGAGTCCCTACATAAAATTGCCCATCTCGCGGAGGTGATGCTATCTAATGCCCGTGAATCCAGGGAACAGAAGCCGCCATTGTTACGTCGCCATATCGTTACGCGCCATCGTCACGCGCAGCGAGTCGGCTACTCGCGCATGAAATGTCGCTAGACATAGAACGTGGTGGATTACGAAGGTGGTTTGATTTCGTGGTAATCGAGTAATAAATTAATGACTCAACAGGAGTTACTTTGACAATTTAATAGCTAATTGCTCCGTTGGCTTACGATCGTCACGGGATGAATTTGAGTGATTTAAAAGTGAAAAATACACATTAGAATAAAGGTAAAACAATTGAAAAGCGGCAGGAATGATGGGAGTGGACTGGTATATATTTAGGATTTTCTTTAAATGTATGTGCATACATTCACCGCAAAAAATTATTTACCTATATACTTATATTGGAATTAGCTGATGGTATTGCGATGCACAACATAATATAGTAAATATATAGTAAATAGTAAATATATTTTTGGTACAGCTATAATTATTTTATTGGACAGACATTTTAATTCCATGGGAAATGTACATGTATGCATTGTGTCTAGGACTTTATGCATACTGCTACACACACATTTAAAGATAATATATTGTAAATTATGATAGCTGATATACATGTACTTTGAAAATATGATTGTCCATTTACAGATTGCAAAAGGAACTATAAAATATGATAGAAAGCTGCGCAAAACTGAAAACTCGCTTTAGCTGCTCACCCACCTACGGGTTTAATAAAGTTAGCAACATGCTGCAAATTTTAATTTGATGGTATGTTTTCTATTATAATACTATTATACAAACAATCTTTTTATTGTAAAGTAACTTAGCCGTAAAAAAATACTGAAGGTAAAATTTGAAGGAACACTGAATATGCCATCACTTTTTATTATTTAAATTCACTTTAAATAATGATATTTTGAGGATGATTTTAGTAAGGCATATTAACTTTAGCAATTTGCCAATGGCGTTCTTGAAATCTTTGATTTTATCAATGTGTCTGTGATGTCAAGCACTGTTTTGGAGCTGAGGTGGTTACAGTGGAATAGTGTAATTAATGGTTAAATTGCTGAACGGTTGACATAATGAAACACTAATAAACGTTTCCAACAAGATACTCTATGTTTTCTAACATTTTTCGTAACATTTTATGCATTTTTATTTTTAAGAACAACCTACGTTTCAACAAAACAAAACATGCTTACTTTTCACTTTATTCAACAGTTTTAACAGTGGCAAGTAACTCTCAAATGTCAAAGTTCTAAACTGTATACATTAAAACATTTTTATTCCAATAAATATATACTACACATTAAGTTAGGCATCTGCCAAAAAATACCTTTGTTCCTTCTAATTTTACCATCAGTATAGGTTAGCATAAAATATGCATACACAAACCTTTGTCATCAATGGAAATATACTTGACACGACACCACTATGGCATTCTATTAACATATTATCATAGCATTTGCTCCATACTACAGTACATGGAACATAATATACCTTGATATTTATATAACTTAATAACTTTGGTTCTGGATCCTATGTTTCCTGCGTAAATTGGAAATACTATTGTACTCTAATTTCCATTAAGATTTTAAAATCGTAATGCATAGGCTATTATTGTTTGTTTAGATTCGTGCAATCATGTTATAAAAATTATAAAAATAGGTAGAACACCATTTAGTGCGTTAATGTTCGCAGCAATGGTTTTGTTTTACCAATAAATATATATTGAGGCATGTTATAAAGAATGTTTGGAAAACCTCTATTGAGGAAAGTCTTAAAATATTATTGAAAGTCGATTCTATCTTCCTTGCGCACGCTATATCAGCTGTTCCATCTGTAGTTGCCCTATGGTCTAACATGTCTCTCAGAACAACACTTGCACAAATTCATAAGCTGAGAAAACAATAGCACGGCGCACACTGAGACAATACAAACGACACATAATAAAGATTTGTTTGACATATTTCCTATATATCTAAAGGCATCATGCTCGGATTACGATAAAACATGTCTTCTAGCAACTCACTACGAGGTAATCACGGTGTCCAAACAATGACGTCACAAGCCAACGAAGCTTAATTTCCGGCAGCACACCTGACCAATAGGAACTGTTCGCTGCACGTGCGCCGTCACGTGATCGGACACATGCAGACGACCAACAGCGGAAGATGGAGTCGTTCATCTTACAAGACCCGAAGTACGCTGTAAAAGAACAGTAATTTTCCTTAGAGAAATTCAATCTTTGAGTTAATTTTTGCTTGAGGATATCTCTTAAATGTAATACTCTCGTATTCAAAGCGTCTTATCAGACTCGACTAAAATGTG
Source organism: Lepetodrilus fucensis (assembly GCA_032361325.1). Taxonomy (NCBI): domain Eukaryota; kingdom Metazoa; phylum Mollusca; class Gastropoda; order Lepetellida; family Lepetodrilidae; genus Lepetodrilus; species Lepetodrilus fucensis. The sequence continues at coordinate 18,860 of JAUTBV010056546.1, forward strand.
AACTTCCCTATTATTCATTTGTCAAAGAGAACATCAGTTCTGTTTGATCAGTCATGTAGCGATTTTCTTGGGCAAACGTTACGCGACAAACAGGGTGCAATAATTTAAATTTGTAAAATTGATGAGTTTGACAAAGGCACAATGATATTCTATATCACACTCGCGATGTATTCTTCTCTTTTCGAATATTCTCATGAAATCTCATAATAACTTCCAATCTAAGAATTTTCTTTGAAACGATAGAAAACAGAAAAGAGCATGGGTTGATTATACTTTAATGATTACTCTACGGCAAATAATGAGCGAGCGGGATTTTGAAGATGGTAGGACACTATCAAAAGACCTATGTTTGTTTGTGTTTGCATGCGTACACTCACCAATACAGTCAATAGTCTATCCAAATGATTTGAGATTACACACGTGTTGACAGATTTACATTGGCTACCAGTCCACGCAAGAATCTGACTTAAGTTAATTAATATGTATGGCCTTCCAAAGTCTTTATGGAGCTAAGCCTTGTCAAAGACGTTTGAAGGTTTTAAAAATGAACGTAGTTAGTTAGTCAATAATAATAATAAAATAATAGTAATACAATATTACTACTACTACTGCTACTACTGCTGCTACTACTGCTACTACTACTACTACTACTACTACTACTACTACTACTACTACTACTACTACTACTATTACTACTACTACTATATACAGTTGTAGAACGTTTCATGCACATTATAATATTATTTGAATTTCTTTTAAACATTGCAATTCCTCGTCTGCGAGTTCCTTAAAACCATCTACAAGAAACCATATATCATTGTAATCACTATCAATATTTTCATCAACATCTCATCAACATTGGCAATCCAACACCATGTTTGCCAAATGTTGACTAGTGTATACAGTTCTTATTGTCCAACATCTTACCAAAATGGTTAAAACGTTGCAATGTTGACGAGATGTTGATGAGTTTTAATTATATAAGAAATCAGCCTAGAAATCAGCTGACCTATCCTATATAGCATGTGATTTAGACAAAATGGCAGACAACATGTAGTGGAAGAGCTTCCCCTGCCTATGGGTCAAATCAAGCTATTTCTCTGCCAAAAAGTGAATTCTTTGCCGAATTGTAATTTTTGTATAATATATATATATACATATATATATATATATATATTTATCACATAACATAGAGTTTGAGAGTGCAATAACACCCATTCAATAAATATAAAATATTGCACTAGTGCAA
>JAUTBV010056657.1:0-39304 GCA_032361325.1 Lepetodrilus fucensis
TTCCTCCTGCCCTAAACTGACAAAGTCGTGATGTTAGTGAAAGATTCTAGAAAGCGACTTTAAACCCCAATTAAAAATAAATAAAAAATAAATAAAAAATACTATAGTGTGGCCCTAGATCATGGCATCTGCCACACTTCTACAGGAAATACATAAACCTATATTTATCCCAGGCCTATTGCTATGACCCTTTCAGGAAATACTGCCCAGGCATGTCGGTCGTAAGGTCGTATTGGTTAGTCTTCAGCAAAATCAAGGTTTCCGTCATTTTGCGATTTAGTAAAAGTATGCTGTATGTCCTGATTTATACCTGGTTCCTGTTCCATAGAACAATCATAATGCTACCAGAGTTGTAACTCTTTAGCAACTCCACGCTAATGTACATGCCTTACAACTCTCGTAGCGCTACAATTGTTCTGTGGAACGTGGCCCTGGACTGCAATACGACCTTTCATGAAACACAGGACTGAAAGCATATAAGTCATCGTGCAAAATCTCTTCGACCATTCATCATACCAACACTCTTGTACCATTCAAGGACAAATTAGCTCCAAAGCCAGATGATCATTATGATCAGAGATTGACGGTGTATCAAGTAGACAGGTTCAGAGTCGTGCACAGACGCTGGTGATGACTTTGTGACACTGCAGAGTTAAATAGCTGGAAGGAATGCCGCAGCAAACTTCTCCACCATCTATTCTCATTGTCAGCAAGGTATTCTGGTCCAGGAGAAAAAGCATCTTCTGGTATTCTGGTCCAGGAGAAAAAGCATCTGGTATTCTGGTCTTCTGGCTGTTTCTCATTCCAAGGCATCTAAGCAGGAGAAATAGCAGCTTCTTTGTACTCTGTCTCCTTCACATGTGGCTGTGGAAGGAGACACATGTGGCTGTGGAAGGTTGTCTGATAGATAGTATGTTGCATGGCATGTGGAAGGTTGTCTGGTAGATAGTATGTTACATGGCGTGATGTGGGATAGAAACACACACGTGTATGGCATTAGCTATACAGAGAGATAAGGTCATTGTCAGTGTTAGGGAGGTACCTGTATCGGAGACCTCACCTGTGGTAACACTTAGTGTTGATGTAACAATAGTCAGTATAGGTTATGCAAGAATAATATATAAATCAGAAGCATGCCTTGATATCTTATGGCATTGCGTTACTGGTGTATTGATTTGAATAGAAAACGATTCTTCATTTTATGTGATAGTTTTCTGTAAGTTTTTTATTGAATTGACCCTCTCCATGCTGGAGGCAACTGGAGATGCCTTAAAGAGCAGTGCCTGTTTCTAATCCAGCAGGGAGAGGGTTAATACTTTACATCTCAACAGGAATATTTAACCCATACACAGCAAACATTCTGTATAGACGAATACTGTATCGTAAATATTCTATTTCTATCCCATTTTTCATACTTACAGCCTGTTCAAAATTACTTTGCAAAACTAAATGTTTGTTTTATTAGCTAATACCATTGAAATAACTACTCGTATAAAAACTAAATGTTCAGTGATAGTCTATTAGTTGATAATTTATACAGTAAACAAAATAATTGGAGTGGATTAGTACAAATTTATATACTTGTATTTAAATTACAAGTTATAATGGTTTAGTGCCATCCTGGTTACATCTAATGTTGAAATATCAATGCTGACAAAAACATCTTGTACTTTTTTCATCTGTCTTTGCATTATCAAATGTATAGTGCAAAATAATGTTGGATTAGACATTCTTAAATATTGTATCATATATTTGACAATATCTGAATAATGTAAATGCAGAGTGTGAGCCAATATTGTGATTACAAATCTATACACATAAAATATTGTATGGATGAAACGTATGTTTGTACAAACGCTAAACAATGTAAATATCCTTTGTAATAAGAACTTGATATTTTGCACTATCGTAATTATAAATTCAAATTTCTTAGTAATAGCTGATTATATGAAAGTAGTGAGTTTTAGTAACTGGGCGATGATAATTTACATAAAGTTAATGATTTGTTTCATTATATTTGGGATCATGAAACTTTGGAAATGATTACAATATATAATATCATATACTTTCTCCAGCACAGATAAATTACTAGGATCCCAAATAAGATAAAAAGTGTTGTTTTTTTCAGAATGATAGGATAACACACTATCCAGTATCAGTGTTTCATCTGAATCTGATCAAGTTTAAACTATTTTCCACAGGTTTTTATACGAGCTATTTCTCATATACAATCAACAAGTTACAAATTCTTGCCTTGCAAATAATAAAATACCAACCTATCAAATATTTGAAGTCATATCCAGATATTTGCATAGGTTTGTTTATTTTGCTACAATATGTTTTCCCCTCCGAGCTCAGTGTTAACAAGATAAGCCAAGAGCTATTGCTAAAGTCATCTTGGCGAGACTATATTTGATTCAACATCCTATTTGGATGACATAATTAAACACAGACAGGATGAGACAGTGTTTATGTCTGGCAAGGTCTGGAACAAGGCTAAACAAGCCCACACAATGATTAGATCAGAGTTAGATGAAGTGTGAATATTTACACCAGTGTTTTCATCTAATGTTGACAGTGCTTTAATTCTGTAACACGTTGCACAGCTTGAACTAGATCAATGCAGTCCTCACTGTTATATTAACAGGAATAGTATTACTGCTGGTTTTGCTATCAAGTATTCAATCTGGTTCTGAGATTACGAAACCTCTTTGAGTACGATTTCATGCTCAAGCGTTAATTTTATTATTTATATGGGGATTTGTGAACAATACTTTTAGTTGAGCATGAATTGTTGCCTGAGATTATGAAACCTTTTTGAGTATGATTTTGAAATCTTGGGACCTGGCGCCAATTTCTCAAAACTAACTTGAGTTTGAGATTTTGCTCATTTGAGATTTCTCCCATTGACTCAATGCTGTAACTTGAGTAAAAACTCAAACCCAGCTGAAATGTTACTCAAGTTACAGCATGGAGCCAATGAGAAAAATCTCAGCTGAGCAAAATCTCAAACTTACGTTTGTTTTGATAAATCGGGGCCTGGATAATTAGTGTTTGAGACACAGTTTTATGCCACTGTTCACAGTTTTGTTGATGTTGATGTGTCACCCAGGGTTGGTACAGACAAACGGATACACCAACTACTGTACACTTGACATAAGGACGTTGCACCACATCCGTTGTTTTAGTTATGGACTGCTTTTTCATTTGATAACGCACAAATACAGTGATATAAAACTGTAACTCAAACACTAGTCATTCAGGGGACATATTCCTGAAGCTGTTGTATGAGTTACAACATTGATGGAGCCTTTTTGTAGGGAAATTGGACTCTTTTGGGGTCATCACATTTTTCTTCATGAATGCTCCACAAACATGGTCCCAAAATAGCAGGCTGGTTATTGATGCAGATATGAAAGATCAATAATCCTAAGCTCAATATCGATCAGTTATCGATAAATATCAGATACATTTTGATGCTTAGCTCCTTTAAGTTCTAAAAAGCTGGCCAAAATAAATCCCTGTTCTCAGTGTGAGATTGTGATTTTATGTTTACTTCAGTAACTATCTATCAGTATCAGTCAGTGCTTGCAGATTTGTTGCAACACTATGCTCTACAAGTCCTGCTGTAAGCCTACAAATTGCAATGTGAATTTCTTATATGAAAGCAGCTCTAATAAATACATTTAAAAGAAGGTTTGTATTACATTTGACTCTTTTGGGATACATACCAAACACATTTTATTTTTTGAATTTTTTTTTTTTTTAAATTTAAACTTTTGTTGACTATCTATCACTGCTTGGTAACCATAGACTACTACGTCTAATATCTGTACATGGCATATTTGTGTGTTTCAGTCAAGGAGAGCTGGCCATATGCTGGTACATCTTGCTGACTGGATCAGTGTTCATAGAGGGCTCCATGTTCTTACCCAGGGCAAGGTAAGTCATACTTGTACTGTACATGATAGTTGTCACGTATAGGTGGCAGGAAACAACAAATCACTCACTGTACACAATGTCTTACCACACGACTGATGCAGTGATTGCCTTGGAGGTCAATTGTAATATTGATGTCAAGAGCCACTGGCACAACAACGTGACAACATAGCATAACAGTCGGCACCGATTGACACAACATACATACAGTAGTTTACTTCAATATGCAGGTGCGTAGCTAGGGGAATTTTAATGTGGATGCGCCAGTACTGTAACTGTACAATGTTTATGTTTTTGTGTATTTTTTAAATACAGTTCGATAGGAAATTGATGTGGATGTGTCTGTGTATATGTGTATAGGCAGCTATGTGCCTGATATGTATCCTAACTTTAAATATAAATTTTCTGCCTCGATATTGTTATAGACAATTTGTTTCTTGAATTTGACAGTTTTGTTCCCAGATTTGACAATTCTATGCATATATCTGTATTCTTGATCTCTGGAATATTTTTGTACAAATATTGCCATCAGGTTAGGTATACATTTTTCTGTCACTGTTGCTTTTAAAGGTTACTAGTACATCAACTCATATGTATTTTTTCAACACTGATATTTTTTCAATACTGAAATCTTCTTCATATTTAAGTGATCGTAGTAGTTGAAATACTGAAAGAGTCATTTATACGTTCAAACTTTATATTAAGGGAAGTAACTCCTTAATACATACAGATATGAATACTGCAATGTCTATGTGAAGGATGAATGAAGCTCTCATAAAATATGTTAGCTTCCACCAGGACGCGTTTCCAATACATCATCACATCCTTCCAATAGCAATCACTACACATACGATCTTGACATCACATTTCTTGTGTAGATATTCCCAAGCTCCTTACAGCTGCATTCACTTTTTGTATGATGCTAGTAGTGTTCTTTTCATGACAGAACAGTGTGAGGAGTACTTGGAAAAGTAAAATTATCTGCCGGTATAGAACAGGCTACTTTTGCATTGGTCATACTGAGTCATGTATATCGATTCTTCATATCTTTTTTCTCGTTGCAAATGGGTGAAAGATTCCCGCAGCGACGTTAAACTCCATATTCACTCGCTCACTCAAATCTTTTCCTAGTTAGTAATATTATGTAGAAAAATAATTTTAAAAATTGGTTTTAAATATTGCGTCAAAAGATAGTCTTACCACTTAACCTTCTCCCTGCTCAGTGTTGTATTTCTGCATGTGATTGGGCAACTTAACTCGCCTTCAGCAGGGAGAGGGTTAATTCAGTTGATATAAATATTATTTAAACATGAAATGGAGAGAATAAGGTTTCCAGCATATGGGTAATGCAATTCCTGTTTATTTTATCACACAGTTGACTCAATGTCATGTTGTTTTAATGTAATACATTGAAAGGTTAACAGAACTATAAACATTAGTAACAGGAATATATTATATAATTAAGTTTATTATTTTTCAGTTATTTATGGATCATTCCAAAAGTTCAAATGTAACTTTATCACACGTTTCATTACAGATATTTTATTAGTTTTATATGCAGTATGTCTAGTATATCCCTTGATAGGTATCAGTGCAAAGTTTGACCATTTGGTCGCAGTATGTCATGCAGTATGTCATGCAGTATGTCACACAGTATGTCACGCATTATGTCCCGCAGTATGTCACGGACAAGGAAGTATTGCATGTCACACTACACAGGAAAAGTGAAAGTTTAGATTTATGTTTTGCACATGTTGTTTACATCACGGCTTGCTTCGCTGGGGTAGTGTTTCTGGGATAGTGTTTCGTGGAAGCAGCAGGGAATGGGTGACAGCGTGGCATCATTCATGTGGCACCAGCATGAGTCATGCTTTCCTGGAGATTTACGAGACGTTTGCAAATGTCAGAGTTTCTTGAAGTTACTGTGGGGGGAAGTTTTCCATCATCATTTTACAACATATAATTAGATTGTGTTAACTGAAGCAGTGTTCTCGCTTGTCATGAGTTCATACCATGTCCTAGTCCTATGTTGATGTGCTCACAAACGCTCATACACGTTTTGTCGTCATCTTCAGATTGACTTGTGAATACAGTCAATCAGCTGTTCTGAGTCAGACTAACGGACACAAAAAGGAGGTTGTTTGAATTGAAAAATCCTTCTTTCTACATATTTAAAAGTACCGTAGTTCCTTTTACAATACAGTAATAATAATCAGGACTCTGGACTAACATATGCCCGACGTACAGGGGCAAGTTAATTAAACTGCGGGCAACCTACTTTGCCTTTGCAACTTGCCTTGACTTACTCTGTAGGCATGTAACTCAAAATGTTAGTCTGGAGCCCTGAATAATAGTTACAATGTGCAGGATACATGGTATACATATTACATATTATACTCTGGAAAAGACATTTTAACACCAAGAATACATGGTAATGCTTGTGTGCTGTGGAATTTGAAGGCATACTAAACACATTTCTAACTGTAACAATATTTGTTCTATATTGTGCTCACCGATTCATTTCAACCTAATGCAATTATTTCAACTTTAAGTGCATCTGTTACAATTTCCAATTTTAGATTCACAGCTGACATGTGGTTTACATATACAATGTTTTGGTTTTAAATCTGAACTCCTTGCAGATGTTTAGCAAGATATCTTTTTTTTATATATCTGCAACCAAAATAATATTAGGTTTCCTTACTTTTTAACATTACAATTTCAATTTAACATCTTTCAACACCTAGTTATTATTTGATGGATTTGATTTTTTATCTTTATAACCTCCACTCTGGGGATACAATAAGGTTGCTGTTTGTTCTATCTGATAGATGATTTTAAGTGGCAATCGGTTTTCCATAAAAATGCATTATATCATTTCACTTTTCTTGACATTATCAATAGTTACTAGCATAATAACCTGTGATTGGCCCGTCACAGTATAGTAAATCCTTGTCGCTTATATTGGTGAATCCTTTTGACTGGCTTGCTTGTTATGACATAGCAAGTCCTACCACTGGCTCGTCATGACATACTAAGTCCTGCGACTGGCTTGTCACATTATAATTAATCCTATGACTGGCTTGTCACAACATAATTAATCCTTCAACCAGCTTGTCACATCAGGTTAACGCGCTGAAACCTCTAACTACTATTCTTCCTGATTCGTCAGCTTAGGTTACGTAGTTACATCAGACCAACATCGGACCAGCATCAGACCAGATACCAGGGTATGCATTAAGGAGCACATGTACACATGATATCTGTTTACATAACCAACCTTCCTTTGTAAACAACAGGGTACTTCGATGGTTAGCATGGTAACTTTCCAAAGCACATGTTTTCAGTTACGACATCCTCAGTAAATAAGATATATGCTGATTGTTAAACAAGCATACAGCTATTTTAATTAGTATGCTAAGATGTGTATCATATGTGGGTGACATATATATAATTGTACACATGTAATAATATGCTATCTCATACTGTATACTCTTTTGAATATTGGTGTAACATCATAACTGTACTGTGGACTGTTTTCCCATCTATTTACCTTTTTACCTGATGGATTAGGCACATGTACTGCCCTTTTGGATATCTCCTGTTTCCTTTTGGATATTGCTGTTTGACATATGGCTGTGGATAGAGGCCAATGTATTTATTTATTATTGTAACCTGAACGGACTCCCACCTGACAGCATTGTTCCAGACACATTGAAAATGTTTATTAAATATCAGTATTAAAGCTTGATGAAAAAGTTATAAAACAATAGTTTTCTTTATGCACAATCAGTTTAATGATTTAAACTAAATTAAATTAATGTTCAGGTGCTATAATTGCTATATTTACTGGAACATAATTGATATTTAAAATTATATTTATTAATGGGTTCATAATATTTAGCAAGAACAACACAAGGTGATATTAATCTTTGGAATTAAAACAAGAGCTATTGTTTTTTTTCTATATTTACTCTGATATTTGCTGCTATTTTTCACTACTGAGAACCACCTGGACGGTGGAACACACGAATGACTTCACTTGGTCCTCGCAATATGCTGGGGGATTCTGGGGGAAGTTGTATTTGTAGATGGCGCTAGTGTATTTGCGTGGACTAGCATGAGACGAGGGCTTCAGATCAAGAGGGCATTGCGACTCAGCTATTTCTGGAGAAAACTGTATTGTCCCACAAATTCACTTGCACAAACGTGGAGCTCAGAATGTGTGGATTTTGCTCTGATCGTCTAAATCAGACTATATATAGCTACATTGCTGCATTAGTAAGCTGTTTCTGCAGCTGTAGCTTCTCAAAGCTGGATTAATACCAATCTCTAGGGCATCACTAGTTGCCTCCATGTAGAGGGTTAATGAGTGCTTTTTCATTTATAATAAACTGTCAAAGGTTGAATTTAAAAATAATATGATATTTGTATGCAAAGATATTCCACAGGTTTTGTAATTGATTTTTTTTAGGCGTCTACTAATTTGTTTAATAGTTTAAAGGCATACTGCCAACTGCAACTGGAGTTTGGATTAGACTGACAGGGAACACCCTCGGTTGTAATCTAGGCTGAAGGTCCCAGGAGTTAGCATGTCAACACTCAATGGCAGTCGTTCCATGGTTTAAAAACCGGAACAAGATTTTATCTCTGCAGCTCTAAATATTTTGAAGTTTTAACTTTCAGTGTAACTGAATCACTGGGAAACAAGAGCTAGGTGATCTGGCTTGACAGAATGATTCTCATAGTTTGATTCTGATATGATATGCAGTGTTTGCATGTTAACATAACACACCAACAGGAACTGAATTTGCTGCAAATGCTTACATACTTCATGCACTATGTTTGGATTATGTTCTTGAAGCCAATGTAAGATACCAACAAATTGTACACAAATCAATTGAAATTTAATAAATACATCTTGAATTAAAATGCAGAGATTTATATATCGGTGTGTATGGTATGCTAATGACAACGCGGCATCTCTAAAGGTAAACTACATTTTGTTGGCATACAATTGTATTAGTCAGACTTGATAGACAAGTATCTTCTGATTCCTGATTGATTTTCATTACATTTTTTTTTAAGAGCCGAATTTTCAAAAGTATTAACACTTTCCATGCTGGAGGCAACTGGAAATGGAGGCACTATTTGTACCTAATCCAGCAGGAAGATGGTTCAGAGAAATAATTAAAACAATAATAGGACTAGTTGAATAGGACTAGTTGGGATACAGGCATGTACTTCTTTGTACACATGATATGCCGTGAGTCCCCAGGCAAGACGAGACAGTTTGGGGATTACCAAACACCATGTAGTCGGAAGATGATGATGTGTTTGCCGAGCTCTCGTCAAAGTTTGATGTCAGTTGTTGATCACAGTTTCTATCTGTTGGGGTCACTGCTGTCTCCAGCCTTCCTTTAGCTGAGTCAATACACACAAGGGTCATCTCACCCGCAGATTGGAGTCTCGGATGAGACTTAGATTAAATGTGTATCTCCCACACAATACCCCACCTTTATACCTCAAAGGCCATCCGAGTCGCCAATAGTTTGCCGCGGAAATTTATTCATCGGTTTAATTGCCGAGTGGTAAATGAAGTTTCTTTGAATTTTTATCAAACTGGACACGAGGATTCTTTCTGCAGTGATTGGACAAATGAGATGGTATTATTTGTAAAAGCGCCGGCAAGTGTTTGTCGTAGTGCCAGTGTGTCAACAGAGGACTGAGAAGGTGTTTTGTACCTTGCCAAAGACGCGCTTGCACTGTAACACCCTGTGTGAAGGCATTCCTTGACGGGCGCACATGTCAACCTGGATGAGACTCGGGACTGGCACACCCTCTGACGTAGTTGTATAACTGATGATGTGATAGCTTTACTTCTGATAGCTTTCATTGTATATGGTTTCCGGAATGATGACATAATTTGTGCATTTATAACAACCTTCATGTGTGAAGAGTCTACCTGGATGTATGTTTGAGGTCTCTGTTGATGGACAAGATCGTAAATCGATGGAGTGAGCTGGAAGTGGAAGAGATGATTTTGATGGACACATTGTTTCCACGTTCCACTGGTATTTGAGAGAGAAATATGTGACTTGTGTTACAAAGTGTCAAGGTCCAAGGTAGATTGCAATCGTTCAGATCTGGATCGTGTTGAAGAAGGTTTCCATTCAGACTGGACTTGCTCAGAAGAAAGCACCATGTGTTTTGAGGAAGGGATACTTTCCTAGGAAGGAAACGGAATAGTTTGCTAGAATTTTGAGATTTCAAATTCTTGTAATTATTTGACTTAGGTGAATATTGTGCTTCTTGAGAGGATCGCATTAAGACTGAAGACATTTATAGACAGACAGATTACCTACACATCTGTGACCTTAGTCAATAGTGATTGAGAATGGATTGGATTTCTGTTGATTTGGGTTGTGCATGAAATACGGACTTGATTGATGAGTTATGTACTCGATATTGATAACATCGTCATGGTAACAGATTGTTGACACCATCAACTCTTGAATAAGCGAAGCTACCCGCTAAAACAATTTACTGTTGAATGGCTCATCTCCTCAATGTGTGATGACTCTTGGAATATCTTGTACAATTGATGTGATGTATGACCGTGTTTATTGACCAATCAGATTAGGAACTTGAAAATAGTGCAACCCGGAATCTCACCTCCTATGCAGGATACTGATGGAACAGTGTTAAAAACATTTACGAAATTCATTGATAACCAGTGTGATCTATGTTATTGACATACATTAAATGCAAATCAACGTGCACAGTGTAGGTGATCAAGCAGTAATGGATAATTTATTACCTTGTTTCACTGTTCACCTGCTCATTAGATAGGGCAGTGACGTGCTTCATTGTTTATTCATTACCGACAAGGCTTGGAGCATACAGCTTGTGTCATACGTAATTATTAAATCATCTAGGTGTGCGGTGGGTTTGACTTTGGTGATGAAATTGTGATTACTGTTTTGCGAGCCAACATACACAAGATCTTCAAAGGTTTTTCGTCGTAAAGAAGAAGAGTTTTTGAACCACGGACTTGTGTTCACAATATCACTAGCACCAAAAACACTGTGTTGATGCCATCTGCAGAAATGAGACGGAATTCCGGAGTTCCCGAGGAGATAGTGGATGTCATATACCAGTATTGGTATGTACAAAATATGTCTCATTTCATGTCACGTACAAGTTTTTGTCTGCACAAAATATAATTCGTTTATGTACCAAATTCCATGATTGGGCAATGGTATGCATACAATATCATTACTTTTATGTCATAGTACTGATGTGTATAAGATTTAATGTAGTTCCCCTTTGTGGTATATACAAATAAGGTTCCTATTTGGGGGATCATAGCATTTTGCATATTACTTTTTATTTTATTCATGAAAACAATCCCCTGATGTAATGTAATTGGAAGCAGTATTTTGTTTTGGTATTAGCCAGTGGATAATTTCCATAGAATAACGTAGGGCTACAAGATACTCCTTATACACATTTAATGAGTTGTGTCTCTTATTGTGCTATGGTTATTATATCGAATGGGACCTTGATGTTCCTATAATCTCTCAATGTTACATAAAAACTTATTGTATTAAATACCCACTATTTTATCCTTTACCTGAGCAATGTTAGTAAGTGATCCTACTCAGATGTTGGAATTCTACTTGCCTCTATCATAAGATATCTTTATCTTAGAAAAAAAAAAAAACTTCCTCAAGACGAGAATGCTCAATGTAGATATGAGCATATCTTACAATGATGGCTTGTGTTTTCAATAAGCATGTCTACCGTCAGTCTGTTCCTACATCCCAGGAGTGGAGTTCAGACTGTCAGTACACATTCCTGATGATTCCAATCATTACGGTCTAATTCAAACTGACGGCGCCTCCTAATCGTGAATATTTTGCCAAATCTCATAGCTTTGCAACCTGAGAACTGTGAATTTCAGATATTCTAAACAATGAGGTTCAGCTTTCTGGTAAGACTGCAGATCTGTTTGCGTAGAAACGTAATTGCTTTTCCATGAAGTGTTTTGTCAACAGGATATCGGCTTGTTATGCAGTGTAGGCTTGTTATGTTGTGTATGAAATATGTGACAAATTGGACACAGAGTTGGGTGTAGATCAGCTGTGACATGTCGTCATGATTGTCTGTCATTACGAACATCTGTTCACTGGTGAAAGTAAGTTAATGTCATTTAACAGCAGATTGCAAGAATAATGTTTGTTTTTATGACATGTATTGAAAAAACACCTCTGCCTCTGCATGGTGACTAGAGACTTGCCTTTGCCAAATCCAGCAGGGAGAGAATTAACAAGAAATTACAATAATACTACTACAAACCATTATATATGAACTCTAGGTTTCTGCAGCAACGTTAAACTCTATAAACTCACTCACTGCAGTGACGTTAAACTCTATAATAACTCACTCATGAATTTCCACGTTACTGTCCAGCAAGTGAACTTCAATAACGTGTAACAAATATGTGTTGTACTTTTCCGCCGTGACCCAATTTGAGAAAGAATTTGATAGCTACAATCAGTGCAGATCAGTGGAAGTTAATACGGCTTATCATAACTGTAGAGATACAACTGCTTTGCAATGCTGATCTCTGATATGTAGCATGACATAGATTTTGCAATCTGTGATTTTGGAATTTGATGTCATTTCCAAGAATCTCTCAGATTACCTACCAGATATGAATCCAAAAACAAAGCTAAAATATCAGGCAGTATTCGAATTAAACGGGGTCCTGGGGATCATTTGAAAATCCGCAATGTTAAAGCTATCTATTGGATCCGCTGTTAATTACAGATTTGACCATCATTAACATTGGGCTTGTGAAGGAACCTCTATTATTTTCTGAATTTCTAACATTGTGAGGTTCAATGTTCTCGGAGGCGAATGTTTTAATGATATTTCTGGAAGTACACACTAATCTTGCCATCAGTGTGTTAATTTCATCATCAAGTCTCCACAAAGCTGAGCAAAGATGTTCTCTCTGATTCAAACTGTGTACAAAGTTGAGCATATTTTTGTGAAGAAAACAGCTTTTCTGCCTAGGCTAGCCTGGATGGCTGTCTCTGTGGCATCACTGGCTTCCAGTGACACTGTTTGCTCATGCTCGTGTGGCCCTCTGGAAACGTGCAAGAACTTGGCAAGTTGTACGCCTGGGATTTTGGGTGGCCCGCGGTTTACTCAGCCCGTGGTTGGAGTGAAAGCAAACGTGTGTCCACGAACCTTTGGGTGGTCAGCGCACCAAGTTATGCACTGTTTGTTGACCGAAGCCATCTATCTGTGTTAGTACGGCAGAGTTGACCTACGGCGAAGAGTTTGATGAAAAGATTTTGTAGATGGTTACCTGTTTATTGTGGCAACTATGCTTTCATGTATCTCGTCTGCGTGTTGGAGGAAACAGAACGTGCGTTGTATCGGTGATTGTGTTGTTTGATAAGAGATGGTTCTGCTTGCCAGGTTTATTTAACATTTTTTTGGTAGTTGATCTACCTAACAGATTTACATCACATTGGCTACATTATATGAAATAATTATTTTTCCTGGTTTATTCTAAATGTTCCTTTTATCTCTGTACATCATCTGGTATCTGGGTGATAGCTTTATTTTTTAATCCTGTTGGAAACAATCAGAGATTAATCCAACAGGAAGAAAACTGGCAATAATCCAGCAACAATTTTGACTTCATTTTTGTACTAGTTTTGTGAAATACTTACATGTGAGACTAGACGCGTGTTTCCTGTTGGAGACATCAAGAGCAGCCCCTATACTGATGATGCTACCAAGCAGTGGTTACTACACCAGGAAGCACAGCTGTAGGTTTAACTTCTGCTGAAGGTGAACACATCCTAACCTACTCATGTATCACGTGGCTCTTTATTGTTACAATGGCACATTTCTCATATCATAGGATCAACATTAATGGTACTGAAATTACCAAATAACTTGCATACATTTTATATTATAAACACATGGGTTAAAGATTCCCTCATGAGCTCACCAATAATATGTAGTCACATAAAACAATATCACTCACCAGTGTTAAGCATTATTTCAATTAATCGAAAACTATTGTCACATGAATGTTATCTGGCTCAAATTCTCTACAAATCTGAAGGACTCTAGCATCAAGCAACTACTTGAGATAGATAGTAATACCTGGATCCCACACCTGACCAAGATAACCCAGCACAAACATTGTTGTTATCTGGAGAGGTCTTCAAAGGGGAGATAACACCCTGCTTTGTACTGCGGGGACTGAATATTATGACATCACTGATAGGTACAACAGGAAATGACAAGAGGTCATGAAAGGTCAGCTGATTGTGAATTCTGAGAACTATATACCTGTGTGTAATTCACAAAGTTTTCACTATATATTGAAATGATACTTGTGAATGTTGTAGATTCTTTTCACATATGTGGAATCTTGATGATAGATACTGGTTATCAGTTTAGATGTGATCTTTGTTTGTTTGTAGATGCTATGATTGAGTGACTACAGTTTGGAAATTGAGAAAAGCTGACACACCTGGATTTTATATCAAAAAGAAAAAAAGAAACCTGTCAGTATGGTTTCCACCAGAAAATTAGTTACAAATATAGATTTATTATTGAAAATGCATGTTAATGTTTAAATAATAAAACTGGTTGTCAGAGGAAGCTAGCTTCATATGGATCCTGTAGGTATATCAGGTAATATTATTACAATAGATAACGTAAGACCTCACATCATTCAAGGTGCAGGTATGTTTAGTTACACCGCACTGTGCTTACCTAGCTGGGAATATGGGCACACTTGCGTCAGATGAGTAATACAACTTGATATTGTTTCTGCAGAGCTATGGTATATATATTCTGTCTTGCAATATGCCAGTCTGCTGCAAATCGCTATACCAGATTTGATGCAAGTAAAGAAATATTTTTAATAATCTTTTCTCATCACTAAAAATGGTTGCATGGGTGAACTATTCCTGTTGTGATGTATTTAGCAATAATTCACTCATTCTAAAAATAAATTTCTCATCACTAAAAATGGTCACATATGGGTGAAAGATTCATGTTGTGATGTTAAGCAATAACTCACTCATTCTGAAAATTAATTTCTCATCACTAAAAATGGTCGCATATCTGTTGTGACGTAAAGCAATAACTCACTCACTCACTCACTCGAAATACTATTAATATGGTTTATTAACAAGTCAAATTTAACAGCGATATTTGACAGACATGTTAGTACAGTGCAGTCTTTGACTAAAGTATTCCCAAACATATTTCCTGGTCCTGGTATTGAGGGAGAGTGACACTGCTGTTGATGGAAGGCTTGTAATTGCCTATCCCATTGGGTCCAGTGGTATTTGTCCAGTGGGTCTGTGTGCATATACCTGTCAGTCAATATGATTGACAACTCAAACATATGTGCATTGCATGCTGTCTGCCCTGTCTGGTCTGATCTATTGCAGTTGGATTGCTGGGCTAATATTTGGTTACTATCTTATGACGGCATTATAAATAGTTCACTAGGTTTTTAAATAATCTGTTCAGGAAATGGGAATTCAAAGTAAATAATTATGCCTATTTGTATGTGCATTTCTGCATGTTAGACTTGGGAAATGATAATAAAGTATACATAGGAAGTGAGATAAAAGTATACTTAGATAAATTCAGTATTACTGGAAAGTATTAAAGATAATGCATTTTTCCTCTTTCATAAATTAGAACTTATATGAGATTTTCTCTTTCTTCAAGTTTCTTGTTTTTTTGTTATTGTTGCATCTTGCAATTCCTGTAGATTAGTGTATTTGGCAAGAGTTTATATTCAACATGATGTACAAGCAAGGAAATAGAGTCACAGTGTCTAGATCTAAATATGGGATCCTTCCATGGCTTATGGTGTTTTCAATTATTATTATTATTATTATTATTATTATTATTATTATTATTGTTAATGTAATGATTAATAAATTAATATTATTATTATTATTATTATTATTATTATTATTGTGTTGATATTATTATTATTATTATTGTTGTTGTTGTGGTTTTTGTTGTTATTTTTACATTAATGCTATTTATTGTTATTTAAAAAAATATATATTATTGTTATTTCACATTAATGGTTTACTATTTACATAATAGAATTAGTCCTTTTTTGTCCTGGGGTTAGACCCATTGTAGTTTCAATGTGTAATCTAGTAACCCTCCATCTGAACTCATGGCAATGTAGTATTTTAACTACCAGAATATATCTGTAATCTCTGAAAGACTTTCAGGATATATATGGCGGACAGCCATAGAGGGGAATGTTCTATTTTAGCTATGACACTAGCCGTAGATCAGAAACTATGTGTAGTATATCTCCCACACCTGTGTAACATTTCAGGTGTAAACACATACACATGGTCTTTGTAATGTTACGGATGCACTCGTTCACGTCTTGAAGACGTCATCTTGAAACCAAAGAGATAAGATGTGATAAATATGTACAGGTATTGTTCTGTTCGCAGCGGTTGCAATGTATAACATGATAACAGACAATCAGAAATTTTTAGTTTTTTAATAACATCACTAAAGTCTATATTTTATCCGTTTAACTCTATTAATCCTCTCGTCGCAAATGGGTGAAAGATTCCTGCAGCAATGTTCAACTTTATATTCACTCACTCAATCCATTAACCCTCTTCCAGCTGGATTAGGCACAGGCACTGCTCTTTAAGTCATCTCTGGTTGCCTCCAGCGTGGAGAGAGAGCTAATGACTACATGAATTACATATTGCTATTGTTGGAAATAGTATTATTGTTTGTACTGGGAATAAACAAGGTCTGAGATAACATTGGCATTGACTACTAAGTTGGTTCGATTTAAAAATAATAAATATTTTAACCTTACGAATGACTGCATAAATTACATAAACAATCTTTATTAAACTGTTACAAGTTGGAAATAATATATGAGATACTATTTTGGGATTCATTTTACGCTTAAACTTAGTGAAAAGATGATCTACTGGGGCCGTATTCACGAAAGGGTTTAAGTCAGTTTTTGAAGACCAAATATATAGCAAAAAACGACTTAAACCCTTTCGTGAATATGGCCCCTGATGTGCTGTATAATGTCTGACGGCCTGCAAGCAGACAAGTTTTAATGTTGTGTGTTGTTTGCCATGTGATGTTTACAAGGTCCAGTGTTTTCAGTTGGGAGACACTTGTCATAATGTGATGTCCTGTCAAAAAACGAACTGTATTATGTGTTTGCCCCACTCAACATCTGCAGAGTTTGCCGAAAGACAAATGATTAGGTTACCACAGGTTACCACAGGTTACCAGAAGGGTTCAAGCTATGGTACAGTGTTTTGGTATTTTTGCCTATGGACCTAAGTCTTCTCTGATAATGTGCTATGAAAGATTTTTTTTTATGAATAATAAGAATATGCTTCAACTTTGTATATGCAGTTTTCTGGTCAAGAATAAATTCAAATTTAACCTTGTCAAACTTGTCGCCATAAGTTGTGTCTGGGAAATAGATGCTCAATTGGTTGCATTGCTTGACACATTTCCTGTTTCACAGAATAACATGAATATCTTTCTTGTCAAAAAGTGTGAAATATTGTCCCAGGTTTGATTCAAGTTGACATCTTCATTTGTTCAAAGCATTCTGTAACTAAATAAAATAACTTTATGACTTTTTCAAATTCCATGCAGATATCTTGTAACCTTGTGCATCAGTACAAGTTAATACGGTCATGTTTCACAGGCTGCAGTGGTTGACAAAATAGTGGAATGTGTGAGATTTCTTCTTCCATTAACTTCTTACTCTTCTGATATTTGTGTTGTTATTTGTGAGCATTGGCAATAAGACAGTTAATTATGGATGCTGTAAATTTTAGTAGCACAGGTTTACTGTATAAAGTAGATTGTATATTAGCTTTGTCAAACATGCGTGGCTCATTTCTTGGTTATTGTGTACCAGTGTACATGAATAGGAATTCAGGAATCTGATCTGCTCAGCTTTGATTATGATTTTACAAACCCTATACTGCGAGAGAGAGAGAGAGAGTATCAGTATGTCCTATCATGTTTGAATTCTTAACTGTTCTTAAGATGATTATTTCTTTTTCTATTTTAATACCATGTTTCATAAATTCAAAATCTATTTCTAATAGTACTTTATGTTAATTCTCACCTGCATGCTCTCTTCAAATATTACACCGGTATATAAAATTTAACTTTTCTCATTGGCATCTCGGAATATTTATTTGGAAAAAACATCCAATTTCTCCTGCCAT
Source organism: Lepetodrilus fucensis (assembly GCA_032361325.1). Classification (NCBI taxonomy): domain Eukaryota; kingdom Metazoa; phylum Mollusca; class Gastropoda; order Lepetellida; family Lepetodrilidae; genus Lepetodrilus; species Lepetodrilus fucensis. The sequence continues at coordinate 18,261 of JAUTBV010056657.1, forward strand.
ATTGGTTGTTGTATTGTTGTTATGGTCTTCCACATGGAGAGTTTGTTTCTGAAAGCAGCAGGGTCTTGTGACCGGGAGATAAGAGGATTGTCTGGATCTCCTGTGTATGGCTTCCCTTCTCTCATTCCACACACAGCCTGTTTTGCTCATCACAAGATGATATGCTCAAGAAAAGCCTCACAGCTGAAAGGAAACAGTTAGAAAAAACCTGAGGAGGATTCTATTTCTCACTGTCATGTAAGTTTTGGACATGCCGAGTTATGAGCTGTTTGGGAAGTCATTTGTCTTGAGTTTCTTGCAGCCTTTGATGTGTTGAACATCTTCCTGGGCGAAGAAAAAACAGACCACCGTTGGTTTGTGTTTGTTTCCAGTTGATATTGCAATCTAGAATGCTTGATATAGTTGATATTGCAATCTAGAATGCTTGATAATTTAACAGAATACTTGCGTATTAGCATCTTGTAAGTGATAAGGGGCATATCATGCAGGTTATTGGGTGTCACAACTTCAAATGTAAAGGTTTGAATCTGAACCTTGTAACCTATACATGGACTCTTTCTTTTTCTAGAGTGGATACCAGTTCATATATGAAAGGGTTAATATGAGTCAATATCTGTAATCACAGTTTGAATAGGGTAGAGTTATCATCTTTGGTTTGTCTATTAGCCTTAACTCATGTGTCTTACTATTAACATTAGGTTGTTGCAGACTTTCTTCCCACAAAATCATTTGGATATCATTGAAATTTAAAAAACCAGTGAATCTCCATGTCATTCATTTAATGACCATGCTGTAATTGATTAAATACTTTATATCTAATCATATCATTACCTTTAAAAATTGTATTGCTATGCTATCATTCTTACACTTACTACAAATAACTACTGTACCTATTTCTTGGCTTTTATTCACTATTAACAATCATTGTGAACGAGTTTCTAATTACTATGCCAGAGATGTTTGTGTAGTAAGCATAGCTGCTGAGCGACAAACAGTGAAGTTCTCCACTAGATAGATGTAAGATACTACCAACGTGAGAAAGGCATGAATATTTCAGCGGAGTTTGCTCCTCGAATCACGGCCATTGAGTAGTTCCCACGTCTTCTGCTCAGTCGTGGAACACAGCTTTTTTGTTGCCAACATATACTGCTATTTCTTCCACAGGTCATGGACAATATTCTGCAATAAGTTTCTGTCTTTGCATACGAGATAAGAATTGGCTCGACCTATTTCAAAACCTATCGGTTGGTTGACTTCTCTGTTGCTGCTTCATGTTTTGTCTGATATCCCGATTGATTGTTTTCAGATTAATTAAATATTCATGCATGCCCTTTCGAAATTAAATAATATATTGTACAGGTTTGGTTTTTAGTGTTCTGCAATGAGAATCAACATCCTATTGTATTGTTTTGGTTCTAATAATATAATTTTATTTAATACACATTGATTTCTAAACATTACGAACCCAAGATCCTAAAATATCAATAATAATATAACAAATTCAATAACAATTATTTAACTTATAAATACTGTATAAATATAGCATTAAATCTGTGCACTAGTTTAAGTAACGGGACACGTGTAACTGTATAGTACGTGTCCTACAGAGCAGCGGCACACAATCTACTTCCATCCTGTTGGAATGAGCTGCTTCCTATGCTTCCTGTGTCGGCAGATGTTCGTAGCCGTGCATGAGCTCGGGGTATATGACAATACATTGATCCAGTATCATAACACACTGAGGGAAGCCTCCGTTCATTGACTGGCTGTAAATATATGTCATTATGATGTTGATGTTACCACAAGTAGCTTGTTGTTGTCACGAACCATTGACTTATTTAATTAACGCTCTCAGTGCTGGCAGGTTAATCACAGAGACTTTCGTATTGGGTATCTGCAGTTGGCTTAACCTGAGGAAAGGTTAATAATGTTAAACAAGTTCTGTTTTAAACAAGCACTACATATATGAATATATTTGTTAAATATATTTTGCAGTGTTAGAAATTGAGAATATAATAAGGGGGTTAGTCTCCATAGCCTCAATGTTAATGGTGGTAATTTTCAAGGGGTCGCATAGTTACCTTTAACATTGCAGATTTTACAATGACCATTAGGACCCCCTCTATTTAAAACACTGTATTGAGTGCATGTAATTACCAACTGATGGGAGCCTCTGTAGGATAAGTGTAATGACACTGAAAACTATCCTTGGAAATGTATCTGCCAGATGGTCAGGATGATTTTGAAGACATCTCAGACATCTTGAGTGACCACTTCCGTGAACACTCACTCAGTGCTTGTTCCACTATATAGTGGTAGTGTCAGCACCAAGGGGTGGGCGGTACTGTGTCTGAACCACATGGCGGTAGTGTCGGCACCACATGGTGAGAGATGGACATCCATCTGGACCCGCGGACCCGCCCCACTGGCTGTGGTTTACACTGTGGTCAGTGATACTGCGGCACCTGATGCTGAGTGTTTACCTAGGGTCTCCAGATACTCTGTGGGGGGTTTACTTTCCAGCTAGGGGGAAACTGACCCCTCAATGTAGAGGCTTACTTTCAGGATGGAGGAAACTGACCCCGGAGTGTAGATGCTTGGGGTATTGGTCTAGCAGGTGATGCCGGAGTGTAGATGCTTGGGGTATTGGTCTAACAAGTGATGCCGCCAGACAGCTGGTTAAGAAGTGCAGTTGTTCATGGGCATCATGTCATGTTCTGTACAGTTGTCTCATCTTGGAGAGAGTGGAGACTGTATGGACAGACTGAAGACCATAATGTGGTGTAGTTGTTATGCATGTACCATACAGTACGTCTCTGGGGTTATGCAAGTTTCTGAAAGCCTTGCTCAATCCCTGCTTATCAGTTTATCATACATATTCAACACCTTTCAACAAACCTCATGCAATATGCATTACTACTTGGTGGACTATGTCTAATTTGTTTATGTATGACCAGTTTATCAGTAAAACTCGTGCTGTGGGTGTTTCTGACTATGTATGGTACTTAATTACTGACTTCTATAATGAAGACCTCCATGCAATGGTGATGTGTAACTGTATATTGAAGCTGCATCAGATTGCACTAACTTTGTGACGATAATCATGTCATGGATAAAGTATACAGCCACAAACTCTTCTGAAGTACAGTTGATCTACACGTGCAGACCAGTATCTAATTATTGTCATGGTTAGCTGTGACTTACTTAATGTTAATGAAGATATTTACTGTAGCTGTTAGTTAATGTTAATGAGGATATTTCCAGTGACTTCTAGTTAATGTTAATGAGGATATTTCCAGTGACTTCTAGTTCATGTTAATGAAGATATTTGCCATGATTGCTATCTAATGTTAATGAAGATATTTGATGTACAAACTGACATGAAATTGTGTAGAAATATTTACTTCTCCAGTCCAAATGCAATCCATAATGTAAACATTCAGCCATCTTCTTCAAACCCTGTATTTATTTTCATTTGGGACATGCAAGCAAAGATTTCTATAGTTATTTTCTATGTAAACAAAGATGCACAATTGGAAATATAGCAATGTCAGCAAATGTTATGTACCTGGTTTTTAAACTGTTGTCTAGCCTTTTCAAATAGCATCACATGTTAAACTTTACTCGTTATTATGCTAGATATATGGCATCTTGAGTTGGCTGCAGCAACTAGATGGTTAAACGACAATTGGTTTGTCAGAACTGTAATATGAATACTGACCAAATGCCAAACACTTTTCTTGAAGATTGGCAATCATCCTAGATTTAGGCTTCACTCAATATTTCTGTTGCATGGATTGTAAGGATTTGAAAATTATACAACGTCTGATTTTTACAGGTTATGATCTAGGTCATACTTGAAGTCTATGGTTGATATTTTATAAAATAAGTTGTTTATGCAACGATCATGTTTTTCAAAATATAGGAATAATAGACTTCAAATTGATGTATTTCTGTAAAATATAATCTGTCTGTCCATTTTGGAGAACTTTTAATATATTCCATCATACACGTTCTACCAAATACTACATCAGGCAGACATTGAATAAAGCCATACAATAAGGCCAATAATGTTCTACACTAAGTCCACCCAACTTCCATCAGCTGACATTATGCTTGAAAGCAATATCCCATTACTCTTATGTTTTGTGTGTGTGTTGAGTGCACTATTGTCAGCATTGCCGGGCTGCTCGATTTCACTATACTACAGCATGTTTGCTTTCAACATCTTGGGACGATGTCTGCTCAAATATTGTTTTCAAGCTGTGTTTACCTTTGGTACTTTCCAGTTTGCCGAGATACAGATGAATTAAGAGAAATATTATCTCTGTCGTGTGCATGACGATGAACAATATGTCGGTTCATAACTTTGTGTGTTTGTGGTTTACGATACGTGGGTAGTTATCTTTAGAAGATATTTGAGGTTTTCTGTGTCAGTTCATGTGTATGCCACGTTGCTGAAAGAAAAGTCCATACGTATCATTACTGATGTCAACTGTTCTTGAATGCCGCCAAATGTTGGTGTGTTCTAGATGGAGGTGGGTCTGGGTGTAAGTGTAGCTATGCACACTATCTGGACCGCCCGATACGTATAATTTATGTGTGAGATACCTCCGTGTCCTGGTTTAGATTCAATGTCCCATTCAATGGGTCCTTTATGTTCCTGGAGATAGTATCATGACAGTAATGCAAGCTTGTATCAACTCTTCAAAATTACTAGGTAATAAATAGCACACAACAGGCCACTTTTAAGACCATGAGATCCCAAATAGTCCAGTAGCGTGCACACACGCACACACACACACACACACACACACACACACACACACACACGCACACACACACACACACAGAGACACACACAGACACACACACACACACACAGACACACAGACAGACAGACAGACAGACAGACAGACAGAGAGACAGAGGACAGAGACAGAGACAGAGACATCATAATGCTCCATCACATAAACACTGGTATACATGTCATAGGCTCGCATACATTTATCAAAGTAAATCTGAAAAACAATGTGTATGATATTATTTCTAAGCCCTTAACCATGGCTGGTATTGTAAGGTGGCTTTAGATTTCTGACAGCTGATCTTTACTGACTTCCCACATGGCAACTTTGTGGTATTGTAATTTCATTTCATGTAGTATTGGAATTCCATATTGTCACTTCTATGCTCTTGTCAAACATGTCAGATATTTTGGCAGGGATAAGTTTATATTGTGTGGTATTGAAGGCCCAACCGATCTCATTGTATTTGAGGACACTTTTGCCATTTGCTGAGGTCAACCTGGTTACCTGAGTATTAATTAGTTTGGAGGAAACCTGATTCATTTGTGAGTGTGAAGTTTTCAGGTCACATTCATTGAATAAATGTTCAGTGTAATTTACAACACATAGGAATAGTGCATGTTAGCAGTTGAATATCTGTATAATATATTGGAACCTTTATGGATGACATTTTAATTTTATTATTTACATAGCCATTTGAACATTCAAACTTTTTTCACACATCAATAATTTAATGAAAAGATTATCTATGTAGAAGTAGTTTTTAAAAATCTGCTGTATATATTACAAAGTAGCATTTTGGGCATGCTTTGCATTTATACCAAATTCTTCACAATGTATAAATACTGACATGACTAATTGCTTTATTTTTACAAGGTAATTGTTTTAAAGTGTTATCTCATTGTGTTTTAACACAGATTTAATGACTGATTATTGCATTTAATATTGACACATGCTGTGTTTTATTTAATATTGACACATGTTTTTTCATTACATGTATCAATATGTGTAGTATTACTTCTCAGGCCATCCCCTCAAGCTGAGGATAACCTATCCTGAAAGATTAAACCACACATACATAATAGGTTTTACACTATGCCTCCAAATCTCCAACACAAACATTTTTTTCTTGGCCTCCTTATGTAACCCTAGCGCCTCCACACATTATTATAATAGTGACCTTGTTTTGAAAGTGAACTGCAAGCCATGTCTCTATATAACCCAGCTAGGGCCCTTTCCACTTGACTAGTCTGGTCAAAGGTAAAAAAATAAACTGGACAAAATAGCGTCCACACCATAACCTGCAGCTCCGAGTGGCGGATGGCCATTAGAGACTGTCGTGCTTCACATTCCTTTGCCTCCAGGCACAAGACTCTCCTCTCTGATTGAAGAGTGTCACTAGCCCTGTCTCTCCATAGTAAGAAAACGGGACAGTGGAAGGCGAATTGTAAAAAGGGGGGTCGGGTATCGATTATCTGCGTGAGTCAGTGTGCAGCACAGTCGTCTGATCATTTCCCAGTTCTTTGTCTGAACACTGGAGTAATTACAAGGAAGAGTCTGGAATGGATCACGTTTCTGGACTGTCGTTCAGCCACGGTCCAGTCATGCAGACCCGCATTCCCCACCTGTAGGAGAATGAACTGGTCCGGAGGACTGCTTCAGCTCTGAGATCAGTGGAGTGTTACACAGGAACACCAGGAGCAGACATACCAAGGCATGGTACACCATCCCCCAAGTGGACACACTACACACTCACTGAGCTGGACTGTATTGTTTACACACATCCGACCTATTTTGGCCAGGTGCAATAGGTTAACGCATAGGGACTGGGAGTGTTTACTTTCGGGTTATGCGTGCTCCACTGTCAACTGTAGTTGTCACTGTGGCTGGACAAGCTAGCTAGATCGACATAGGATATACTTTACAACTGTGCAGGCTACACGGCCCAGGCAAGGCAGAGAGTGACACAAGCTTAGGGATGTAGTGTGTGGACCACGGGTCCTATCTCTCCTTCCTTTCTGTTCATAGGATTTATTGTTATCATCTTCTGGTGACTCCATTTGTGCAGGAAGCAGACCAGCTTCAGGACAGATTTATGTAGCGTCTCTAAGCAACCAGATACGTGTGGATTCCCTGCTTCGATTCTTGGGACAATATTATTGATGGATTTTTGTCCTGTGAAGTCTACCTAGCTGGATTAAAACAAAGCAGCTGCTTGCTTTACCCTCATATCAATTCTTCATCTATACATTATTTGGATTTACTACAGGTAAGTGTGGATATTCCTAATGTTGATATTGTATGACACAACTCATCAGAATCAGTGCATCTCTATGTGTGTCTGCTATGGACACTCTGGGAATATAGATTATTAACTATGTCCAACGTGTGTGTACCTGCTTGCTGCCTGCACTTCACAGATCCTGATGGTGGTTATTTGTGTATGAACCTGATCCAAACATTCGTAGTGCATTGTTTCTTTAACTTCCTGTTCTTGCAATCAGAATGACAATTCATCAACATGTTATCAGTATTTGCCATTACTGTAACCTATTTCAAAATCAATGACTTATTTTAAGATCAATTACATAACCTGTTCCCCACTGCACCATGCGACATGTTCACGATCCACTACATGACCCGTCTTGAAATCTATTACATGACCTGTTTCCCCAAATCACTATGAAATTTCTCCAATCACACAGACACTTTTCCAATCTGCTACGTGACTTATTTCCTCGATCCATTACGTGACCTGTTTATTCACCAATCACCTGCATGACATTTTCTATTGGCCGCTATGGTGTGCTTCCCCAATATGAAATGATAATAGTTACAACAACAATCTTCATCTAAATATAGTTTCATTGCCTGTGGGTGAACGATTCCTGCTTCAAAATTAAATCCACACTCAATACACATAACAGTCAACTATTTAAGCCAACTCTTTATTGTTTCCCTAAGGATGACAATGACAGGTATGTAGTTCCCATCAGTACAGAGATGATAATCAGTACTTGTCTTATCTCATACCAGAGTGCCAGCCATGTGTGAAGATACACAACCCTGATAGCATCTCCCCACACTGTGGAACTTCACTATCCAGTCCATGTGTAGCATTCATACAAGATAGCCTGATGTCCTCCCTCCAGCAGAACACGACATTGTAGCAGTTGTAATTAGGTGAATTAAATAATAGATTTACTGTGTAATTTCCTATGTTAATAAATAGCAATGAGCTTTGTCGTTACGCACGGAGCATTCATTGGAAAAGAATGTGCTCGGAGCCCACTCTCCTATGTTGATTTTCTGGATTATTTCAAGTGTAAATATTCACGTAGGACAGCTAGTTCTGTTTGAACAACTTGCTTTTTAATATGTCTTCCTCTGGGAGTTGTATAATGTTAGTTCAGTTAAAATAGCAAAATTATGCCTCATTCACGTTCCTGTCTGATAATATTTCTGTCTGATATTCATTCTATGTTGGTCTTCTAGGTTATGTTTTAAGTCTGCTTTCTCTGGTGGGTGTCCTGTACCTATTGACCACTGAACCATGCAGGCCAATGCATGTCTTTGTATTGGAGCTGCAACTATGGTTCTCTGTTAGATGGTTCTCTGTTAGATCCTCTTTGGATGTTGTCCCTGGAGACATGCGATGGTATGACTGGGTGTTAAGGGAGAGCTGTAGCATGTGCAGGAACTTGTGTTCCCGGGCGGGTGTTGTGTTTAGAGTTCCACTTCCATTCCACCCACAGACTGACTGACTGCCAGCAGATTCTATGACAAATCAATAATGTTAATGAATCCTGTGCAGTCAGCTTTGCATCCTATTTGCCAAATCATCTTCTGTTCCACTTCCTAGCAGTCAAACTGGAAGATTTAACCCTTACATCAATCAGTAATGTGGAAATGTGTCTGTCAGAAACTATTCGTATGGTATTGCATTTTGTGGGAAATATGATAAAATTATGAAGAAATTGGCAATGTTGGTGAATCTAATGGTTGTTTATTGCTATGTTACGATATGCCAGTGACCTATTTCCAAAGAAGAAACCATCAATTCTTAAAATTGAAACAAAGTGACAGAAAAATAATTTAGAAAAAGAGAAAAAGTAATTTCTTCGGAGAAAGTGCAGCAAAGTTTGACACATTCACATTTGACTTCAAATATAGTACATAGCAACAGTTTGATTAATCATAATGACCAGCACATATGGGGTTAACATGGCCATGTCCAGGACGTATGGGGGCTGATGGATGTGAAGTTCAGTGTGTCTTGACATTTCAATCACAGCTAGTGTCAGCAGCTAGCATCCTTGGATGCAAGAAGAGATAATTCCCAAATGGTGGCACCTATCAATAGAGTCGCCGACAGAGCACATCTGAAACACTGGCATTGAAGTTCAGCATTGAAGAATTTGAATTGAATGTTTGGGTCAAAGAAAGAAAGCCTCTTCATAGAAGATGCCCAGCTGGTCAGTGGATGGTAGAGTCTGAAGGTGATTGTGTTATCAGGTTGGAGATAGAGAGATGCTGATTTCAGAAACACCATTCAGCGAGTTCAGCAATGTGTTCACACTCTCAAGAAAGTGAATACGATGATTTAAGACCTCCAGGTGATTGATGTTCGTAGAATTTAGACTTTCTTTGCAATGCAACTGATTATGTGTTGCTTGCTACTATTGTCAACTGTATTGAAACATAATTGCTTGTACTGGGTAGGCATCAGTTATCATGAAACATGTATGCAACTTGTATGTCAGTTATTCTAAAAATCTGGTATTGCATATGTATGAGTTGTGCTGGGAAGCTTATTCTGGGTAGATATCAATTTAATATGCTGAAAGTATTGTACTTAGTAGATACCAGTAATAAATGCTGAAATACTTGTACTGGAGTATGTATCAATTATACTGAAAGGTGTTTGTGTCCATGTGTGGGGTATCCCTCATGTTAAATCCCTGATAGTTATCCTTCACAGACACACAAGAACGTGTTCTAATCCCAGCATAGAGATGGCCAGAGTGTGTAGATGTTGCTATTTAAAGGTTAGCCTGCCAGAGGAGTGTTTATTCTAAACTTTGTGTGGTCAGAAAGGCAATGGGTCTGTATGTGCTTGGCACTTAGCTGTCCTTGCATTATGGAGGACAAAACCCATGCAGAACAGCTTCTTCAGATTGGCCATTCCCACCTAGACCAGATGAAACGAATGGTTATGTTTTGTGTTTTGTTGCCACCCACAATGTATGTCTAGCATACTGAAATTTGTTTGCGTTCAGAAACTTTACACTTCGTTTATTGGAGATGAATGTGTTCACGGTGAACAGAGCTTTTATGTGGTTGCGTACTCGTATATAAAGATTTCCTTTCAATTCCAGGCACAGCTATAGCCTTCATTACCTTCATGACCCTTTGCTTTTACGTTTTTAGTAGACCTTTCAATAATTGATTTAACAGCGTGCATTCAACATCAGCAATATGGATTAACTTACATTTAAACAAAGAAAAATGTCAAGCTTTGAGGTCGGATACTCTTTCAAGATGTGTTTACAGTTATAGCTATGTTTGTGATACCAACAGGGAAACAACCCATCTAATAAGGAACAGTCAATTATTCCATGTTAAGACACAGTAATCTTCAAAGTGTGACCTTTGTCGTATACTAAGAGTTATGTCCCCTAGGTGTTGGTTCATATCCAGGTTCTAAGAGATTAACTCTTCTTAACTAAGGATTAGCATTGTAATCAGGATCACACTAATCTGTAGCACATGTTACTTGGCAGGCCAGGAGATAAAACCAGACTTGTACATAAGGTGACTACAAACTTGACCTTAATTTCAGGAATTACATTACGAATATGTTTCTCACAAGTTTATTCATGGACATAGTTTCTATTTGAAGACATTGATGCAAGCTTTGCATGAACAATTGATGAACAATTGAAATTTCTGTCTTATAATATTTGCCGTTCTTGTAGACAGTTTAGCACTTTGAACCCTTTCTTGGTACACTATTCTATTTAATGGTAAACACTAGGTCTGATATGCCTGGGCTATTTACTCGCCATCTTCCGGCTCTTAGAGATTAATTGGAACGTTTGAGAGCCTTAGTGAGTAACAAGATAAGATAGGACCCCAACTGAGACGACGGAGATTGGTGAAAGTAGAACTAGTACCAGTAGGTATTTTTGTCCATGGATTCCACTGAAGATGTATGGCTAATTGTGGATGGTTCTTTGTAGCTGTAGCATTCATTGTGTTCATGGTACAGCATTACTGGCATTTTGGACAAGAACCATCTTACTATATAGATCTATCATATTCACTTGGTTTATAATGAGATCCAAACTCTTTGTTCAATAGACAGTTCCTTTAAATAACTAATGAAAGTTTATCATATTTAAAGATAAATTTAAGTTGAGATGTATCTTCCTATCCCAATTTTATGGATTAATTTTCAAGCCATAGACTTGAAGGTGGATCTCCTAATTGAAGACTTAATTGCCTGTTTTAGAGCACCTTGATAGTCATTATGAGATTAGGACCCCATACGAGAGGCTTAGATCTGTCTGGTGTTTAGAAACCAGGCTCCATGACTGTGCTGGTGCTTAATGAAATTACCATTTGACCGGGGTCAATTTAATTTTATAGTTTTCTGGAGTTCATTATCCATGGCAGAGTTTATGAAGCCAGGAGGTCAATATCTGGACCTCATTAACTTTGGAAGCCATTTACATATAGAATACATGTTTCATATTCTGCTTATTTTATGTTCCATCATATGTAACTTGTAAGAAGAACTTTTGGACATCATTTACATAAAACATGTAGAATATGCATGTTTCTTATTCTGCTTGCTTTCAATTTATCAAATTCATATAGAATAAGAAACCTTTTGACATTATTTACACTGACCATGTAGAATATGCTTATTTCTTATTCTGCTTGCTTTCAATTGATTATGTTCATATAGAATAAAAACCCTTTTGATATTACTTGTTTTTTTTTTGCGAGTGCTGCACATGCATTATGAACTTGGCCAGGGTTGTTTATTTCCAGCTTTGTAAATGCACTCACGGCTTTGAGAACTACCTTTATATTTCCATCTTTGTTCTTTATTAAGACCCATCATGTGTGTCAAGAAGGTATGATTCCTTGTTAATTAGTATCTTTGCCCCTGCTGGTTCTTGTTGTCTTGTAGTTTACTGACCTCCATTCTGATGTGTGCATTGCATTAGCAGTTTGGCTTTAATAGTCGGTGGTTAGCCTGGGGCTTTCATGAATCAATGGATATAATTACTGAATCATAACCATGTGGTCTTTCTTTTTGTAGATAAGTCGTATCACGTGGTTGACGCCTTATAAATATTTTACACCGAGGGATGTGTGGGAGTCATGCAGCTATTTGTGTTGCAATCAGGTTAATCTTGCATTGGGTGTTTCTTTCATGGATTTCAATCAATAAGTGTTACTATCTGCTTGATTACGTAGTATTATCAATGTTTGTGTGTTAGCTATCATAGCCGCCCAAGGCCTGTGCATGTTAATTCTTTCTTACAAGTAGGATTGTGTGTTTAGACCAGGCTCTCTTGTATGTAACTCTAAAGCAATCTTAACTGACCATATCACTGGTGTAAGCTATGGCTGTGGTTAAGAGTTGAGGTTACTTTAGAGTTACAATGTTCGGTATAGAGGAGTCCAGCTACCTCAAAGATAGTTGACTTTGTGACCCCGGTCAGATCAATAGTACTGTCACAGCTGGATCTCGGATCTCTTATGCAACTTTTTTTCATAGAATGATTCTGAATGATACTCAGTTGGTTAGCCATTGTGAATTAAAGGGATGACTCTTCTGAATCAGAGTGGGTTCTCATGCTTTGTGGTCTGGTGTTTATATTAAGCTACCTGTTGGTGATGGATGACCATGAAGGCAGCCGGCAGAGTTCAAACTGAGGGTGACTGTGAGATGGGTGACTGTTCCCGGTGATGGGTGTATTGGACTCAGTAGGTGGAGGAGAGTAGACATCTTGTGTGGCAATATGGGGATGTGAAGAGTATATTAATTAATATCAGAGATGACAGGTTTCAGATTTCAGAAATTCCAATTTTATTTTTTATATTTACAGAGGTTACTCAATGTTTACATTATTGTCTTTATGGAAGTTACTCAAACTTTATTTTGAAAGATCGGCTTAAATGACAACACAGTACAATATTTAAACTAGGGCCGCAAGGCTTGTAACAAAATATATTATGCAATGCATACAAGGCCTCAATGAAAACCCGAATACAACAACAATAACGAAGACACAAGTGTTGGTTTCCAGCCAGAAGACATCCGCACCATATGGTGAATACCAATCATGTTAGGAAGTAAACAAGACTTTATGTGTGTAGATCACAGAGGGGACCCTATGGACACACGACATGCTGATAAAGGACTGGCCAATATAATGTAGATTACTTGTCTGTGTCCTGGATACATAACCATTTACTAGTTGTGATGGGTGTACACATAGTAGTAGCCACTGCTTAGAATAGTCAGCAGTCAACACAGTACGGTAAGCTTAGAACACAACACAGTATGGTAAGCTTAGAACACAACACAGTACAGTAAGCTTAGAACACAACACAGTACAGTAAGCTTAGAACACAACACAGTACAGTAAGCTTAGAACAGAACACAGTACAGTAAGCTTAGAACAGAACACAGTACAGTAAGCTTAGAACAGAACACAGTAAGGTAAGCTTAGAACAACACAGTACAGTAAGCTTAGAACACAACACAGTACAGTAAGCTAAGTGGATAATATCTATAACCCCAGAGTTAATTTCTATGAGAAAAATCGCAATGTGATATGGACATGATAGAGAACAATAAATGCATTGTTGCTGTTCGATAGCAAGTTTTAGACATTGGTTATATATTATATTGTTTGAAATTATTGTATGCAAATAATTATGGAGTTTGAAATGATTGTAAACAGTGAAATATTTGGCCCATATTGAGTCATCTTTTGGAGAAAGCAGAACATCAACTAACATATTGTTTTTCAGACTTAGGGACGGTGATATCAGTAATCAAGCATACTGTTTATATGGAGTATGTAGGTTGAACACTGCTCCAGGCTAGGAATAGGAGGGGCCTAGGCTGTGTATATCAACTTGCTAGCTGGGTTAACCTTATGGGTGAACCTTGTGCATTATACTTGTGTACACATTTTATACTGAGACATCAGTGACGTTACACTGTTGTGATGAAGTCATTTCAACTGGCATGATATAATGAGAGAATGAGATAAGTGTTGTGATGTAATCACGTGTTATTAGCTTGTGCTCTATAAACAGGGGACTTGACTGCCATCTACCTGTATACTGTCGTCTACCCGTATACTGTCATCTGCCCGTATACTGTCGCATACCTGTCGCATACCTGTATACTGTCGTCTACCTGTATACTGTCATCTACCCGTATACTGTCGCATACCGGAGTTGATACATGAACACCTGGGAGCTACTTGCATGATATGTATTTGGGAGACCACAGTAGCAGTATATGATTAAGTCATTGAAAGCCTGGAAGCATTTAGGCATATACCAAGCAAGGCCTATACATAAGCATATTCATAAAACTCGTAGTTTTATAGATTTTCAATAGTGCCATAAGTTTGTATAATAACCCATCCATTAAATGATACAGGCAAACACAATCCAGATGTAATTCATTTGGACATATTTATGGCCCAGTGGTTTCATTGTTGCAAGTTCGAATACCCTGATATTCATTCAAGGTCAGATTTACATGCGCCAAGTACAGACGCAATGTATATGCTCATTCAGCTGATGCATTTCAGGTGACCTGCTTTCAATATTTTCTTTTACCTCTATTCATGTTTGCGAGACTGTCGAGTTGAGCACTGGCAAGTTGTAACAGGATAGTGGTAGTTGTAACTAGAGAGGTAACTATCACTTGAATTGCTAAATAAGTATGGTTGTTATTAAGCTAAATAAGATATAATCTTGGTAAAAGGACATGTATAATTAACAAGACTACATCATTGGTTGTTTGCAATTGATATCACATGGCCTGATATTGGTACCAATTCAAATGTTGATGCTTAAGTGTATCAATGATTTGATTTAAACATTTATTTATTCAGCAAAGAATGAGGATTGGTAAACAAGCTGCACAGCTTATTTCAATACCGCTCCTCAATCATTTTCATATCATACAACCTGAATTAAGTTGCAATTTATGAATCCATTGGTGTACAGTCAATGGTTTTAACATGCAGATAATCTACACAGTATGGGTCACCTTCATGCTACTTCAACCTGCTGTATTTTCTGTACAGTCCCTATTAATGGAGTCCTTGAAAGTCAATATTTGCTTTATGAGCATTTCCTCCCCAATAAGTGTTTAGGCATGTTTACGTCATTGACACTTGCACAGGCTATATGGTGCACTATCAGGGACACAATGCTTCTATTCTAACAGCTATAGAGTATGTACATCAGAGTATGGTGCACCATCAGGGACACAATACTTCTATTTAGCTGTACAGTAAGTACAGTGTTAGCCTGGTCAATGTCCTATCACTGAACTTTGTTCAGACAGTTTTGAAAGGTCTCTGTTCTTGTATGTTTTGATGACGTAACCTGAGTAAATATGGCTCTAAAGCCAGTTGCACAGGTTTCTTGGTCAATCTTAATAATGAAACTACTTTTGACAAGTAAGGATTTTTTCTAATAGAAGATGTTTATATTTAGCTTAATCTCTGTCAGTTTATATGGATTATGGACCATGTGTCTATTAGTGGGAGCCTGAGGTGCAAGACCGATTTTCCACATCTTTGCAAATATTTGAGATGATCTGGTTTCTGAAACATATGTTGCACACAGATGTTTATATAAGTCTCCTATGAACATATGGTATAACCTTTACAACCTTTTATTGCACTGAGTGGCCCACATTTCATTTGTTATTGATTGATAGCAATTTACATTCAGCTGAAATGCAATGAAGCACTGTTTTATGTACATTTTATAGCACTTTGAGTTGAGCATTGCCATAGATCAATTTCAATTGCTGTAGATCAATTTCAATAGAATGCTTGTATTCGTTAGTTTTTGTGGTTATTAGTATCATTCCAAGCTATCATATTTTATGGATTATTTTATGTCGTTTAGTGTCTATTCCAACTTTTAGTATATTTATCCTCGGAATTAAAGTTGAAAAAGACACTAAACGTTAGACCATTTCTTCCAATGCAAAAGGTATCTTAAGGGCTAGTATTAATTTATAACATTTGTTAATTATATCTCTATTTGGGCTAGTACGTTTTAAAGTTAGTTTCTATCGCTGTTTGTTGCATGCTCAGAGTACTTGTTGAGGACTTGTCAGATGTAGGAAGTCTCTAATTGGATTAATGTTGGCCTTGAAAGGGTTAAATACTTTAATACGCCAGTTGGAATCTGCCAGTTGGAATCTTCGTTCCATGTAAGACTGTATTGATTGGTGGGAGGGAATGTCGCTGAGGCATATGTGTCTGTACCTGATATGACTGTAAACCACGAACCTGTCACGCCGAGATGGTGATCGATCACACTGGCCTGACTTGATCATCACCAGTCACTAATCATCCCGACTTGCCCTGAGACTTGCCCTGCGACAACGGCGGCGATCGCCGGACTAATGACCGTCAGGATGGGCTTAGTTACTTAGTCTATATCTATCCCATCAATACTCGCTCATGTCAAATTCAATCTCATTTTCGCTCGCATTCACTTCAGACCAATGAGCTGAAATTACAACTTTGCATGTCTGTTGTTGTTTGTAAACTGCAATTTACTACCAATGACCTCAAATCACAGATTGTTTTCTGTTGTTACTGGTAAATTGGAATTTGTTTTGAAACTGTTAATGCTGATGAAGGCTAATGCTTGCTAATCAACAAGCAAATGTAACAGTGGAATTGAATTTGAAATGTTTGAACATTAACAAGAATTCTGAATTTGGTATAGATTTAACTTGTATCGTATAAATTTGTGTTCTATGGGAGTGTTCTATTTTATAGTCTCGTCACGTTTTGATGAAAGATTCCCACTTTGACATAAAACAATAATTTACTCACACTATATTTTTCTAACATACAAAATAGAGATTATACTTGAATGTAAAGTTAGACATTGCACACCACACTTCTAGTAAAGTGGTACAAATCACCATTGTATTGGGTAACTAGCTAAACGTTCAGGTCAAGTTCAGTTCACAAGAAATGTAGCTATAAGCTCTCTGTATGGAGTTCATTCTTACTTCAATCGTGCATTGTTCCTAGGCCATTAATGTTGTCACGCTTCTGTCAATTGTCAGCTAAATACCGTCTCACATATGATGTGTGATAAACAATGTGTGACAAGAATACAGATCATCCTTCTTATAGGACTGCTTTATCTTGATCTGGGGAAGTCTCATAGTACACGCCTTTTGTGAAATGTTTCTTTTTCACTGTTGATAATATATAAACACATGACAAGTGTGTATATCTGATAAAGTATGTCGCATGACACAGGCCATGTTTAGTGTTTGGGGTCATTATGACTGCACCTAAGTTATGTGTGGGATGTACTTAAGATGGACATCATTACTCATGTTACTTAAGAATGTGGTGTGTATTTCTTGTTCATTTCAAGCCTCCACTTCTGTTTTAGTATGTGTATCCTTGAGTTTATATGACATGATGTTACATGTAAGCCCAACATTTACACATGGATATAGCTATGAAATAGTAAAATATTTATAAAAATAATATGAATTATTGAAGGATTGTTGCCTTTTCAACAATGAATAACAGTGACCAAATGATTCTGATGTTTATTTATAACATTTCTTCTATGAAGTACAAAAAGATATGTCAACGGTATCACAAATATTGTATGACATGCAAACCATGATGTCATTATGTTACAATTTGTTTTATGAATAAATAAAAAAGATAAACACAGACTTTGATGATGACATAGCTCTTTAATAGCTTGGTTCCACATTTCCTGAAACATCAATGTAATGTCCTTACAAGGAGCTTCATGGAGGGCTCTCCAACTGTGATTCATGATGGAAGAAAAATGATCATTTTTTTCTTTGTCTGAAGTCTGGTGTTGGTGTAGGAGCCAGCTATCCACGGCTGATGTGTTCACTGATGATGTGGAACTGTTGGTCATGCTGAGTCTGGCCTTTCTGGACTTGGGATTATATTCCATGACTCAGTTGGTACTGGATGATGCCATATATTGATTAAATGTTAAACTGGTGCCGCCACTGATATAAACGTCCGTAATGTGAGGAATTTGTGGCGAAATGATTGCGATAGTTCACAAGGAAGAATTCTACTTTAATTGCAAATAATATTGATTTATTGCATTTGCACTGACAAGAACATTTAATTTATTGATGTGCTTGATATATTGTAAAATGTGTACGATATTATTTTAGAAATATATCACTGTCTTAGTAGTTTGAAAATACAGTGGAAGGAAATCTTCCTATTATGTTTTGTGATATAATTGAAGAATGCTATTTTTTTAGGTGTTATAAATTTGCATTTGTAATAACTCATTATAATACTACAAATTACAGACAAGAAAATTGTAGGTATTAATATTATTTTCACGCAGGATTTAACATTGTTCTTCAGACTGGAGAACAATTCCTTGATTGGTGTGAAATCAATATCTGTGATAATTAATGTAATCTCGTCAGCTACAACCTACAGCACCAGTCCTGGCACATGGGTATAACTGTAACATATACGTGTTACTCCGCAGTCTCCTCCTAGTGTAAGCACATCACAGTCACACGTAGAAAACATCAGTAAACCCAAACTCCCTCTCTATTTCGCCCGGTATATTCCCTGAATCAAGTTCCTTCACCTCTAATTGGAACTTGTGTGACTCTCTCCAGCATTGGAGCCACTGTAGCAGTGTCACTGTGTATCTCCCACCTCCTGGCAAATGTCTGGGAAGAGGATTATCACTCAGTACTCAAAACATTCTGTCTTCTGACCAGTGTGTGATAACTCCTGCCACCATTTGCCTCCTTCACAGATAGGCTGGTGAAAGACTGTTTACCTTCTGTAGGGGAAGGTGATGGTCCTCGTATCAAACATGTACAGAGAGGCTTCCTGTAGATAGCTTGCTGTGGTTCTCATTGAAGGGGGTCATATATTGTGGAGATAAAAGTGAAAGGAATTCCTGTTTTATTTGATTTTAAAGAAAATGTGCTTCAACCCACTGTTTGCTCCAACAGTGGTATGTATGATGAGAGTTTACTCCAGGGCTAAATGCCCACTTGGAATGGAAGTAAATGTTCTTGTGGGACTACTTTGTATCCTTTTATTAAAAGATCATAAATGTTGTCATCACCGTAGGATTTGATGTTCTTCAGTTAAATGGTATTTCTCAAGGTTAAATCCTCTGCAAATGTTAATGTTATTTCAGCCGTCCACCATGATCCATGATGATCCACAGTGGTGCTATACAGCATCCAGCGGTCACATGGTCGTTATGTTATACTAGTTGAACTATGGCCATCATAGCTGGTCTTGGCCGTAACATCTAAATCCATCTACATTATTCTGAGCTGGCTGTTAAAGCCCATCATTAAGTCGTAGCCTGTGTATTGAGTGACAGAGGCCGTTCTGATGCTCTGGCGAGGACAATGTAGTGATAATTAAGTCATGACATTTGTCTTGACTTGGCAGTGCTCTCGTAGGAAGTCTGGGTCCGGTTAAGTCATACCCCTGGGTGATTGATGTCTACCGTTCACCGGGATCAATACAGTCACACAGCACCTCAAATACCGTCCTCACCTGCACCTCATATACCGTCCTCACTGATTTCTCTGGGGAATTTCGCAGGAAATATTTGTTGCACCTGTAATAAGTGTTTCTGAGTGTATATAACAAACTGTCTTTCAGGAAGAAGATATTTTCCTAGAAAACTGTAGTGGAGATACGGTATGATCACTTTCATGGAATTAATTAGTTTTGGTAAGGGATTATTAAAAAATGGGATTATTAATAATCAGTTGTGAAATATTGTTCAGAAACTAAGTGACAGAAAATCCATACAGACTATTTTTAACACATGCCACATAATTCTCTGTTACTTTTAAGTAATTAGAAAATCCTGGAGAGAAGCATGGGCTTGTCAACATGTATGTCATCAATTCTTACTTCTTGGTATAAATTATAAAAAGAAATTAATGAGAGTAGAGGTGAAATATTAGATACATGTACAGACTAACAAAAGAGCTGCTATTTAATACCATTGTTTTGTGTTTTATTTAAAATTGAAAAAATGAAGACGCATACTTAAGTGAGCAGCGATGTCCCTTTAAGTCATTATAATTGTGAATATTCAAACTTTTTATAGTTCTCAAGGATAAAGGGTCGTAAAATGCACCACATGCTGAGAATTAGACTGAAGAATGTGGCAGAGGTGTAAGACGACAGGAATCTGCACTAGCGTGTGTATACCATGGCCTAGCCTAGGATAGCACCACAGCCATGTGATACAGGTAGAGTGCCGTGCGATATGGGGTGCTTTGTTACACTCTGGCTCTTCAAGTGCACTCTGTAATCTTGCTGACATTTTCATGCTGCTCCTCAAGAATGGGAAATATGTTGCTGTGTGGAATAAACCCTACAGGCTCCCACTCTCATAACAATGTGGCCTTCTATTATTTTTTCAAGAATCAATAGTACGGTAATGCCATTTGGATGGGAAAAAAAGGTTTGAAACCATTCGTTATAATTTATGCGGCATAAAGAATGTAGTATTGTATGTTGGAAAAGAAAATTGATTGAATTAGTTTTATTTCAACATTTATGGACACTACCTTGATGGGAATAAATGTATACTAATAATAATAATAATAATGTGCATGTTTATTTTGCGCCAAATGTAGTCCATGCTCGAAAGCTTACTCATGGTGCTATATTATTACCCTAGGATCAATATGCAGTCATTTCAACTTCTCAACTCTATGGGGAGTATACAAGCCAAGCTGCCAGTTAAGGCGCTAGAAGGTTTTACATTAACAATATTTCATCTCATACTACTGGGTACCGGGATGTAGCGCAGTGGTAGAACGTTGGACTTTGGAGCCAAAGGTTCCAGGTTCAACTACTGGGTACCCATTCACAGTTGGTACCCTCCATAATTGTTGAAAAAATACAA
>JAUTBV010056658.1:0-20106 GCA_032361325.1 Lepetodrilus fucensis
CATACGTGTTGGCCAGTGATTGATAATAGACATCAAAAAGTAACAAAAAGTAACAAGACATGCGGGCGTGCAAGGATAAAACGCTGAAAATAATCCGTCGCGGGCGTGCGGACGGGCTCTATTTCGAACACTGTATCCGTGAAATTATACCTTAAAAGCTATCTTATATACTGTATACGTACAACCTCACAAAACGCTGTCCATCAGTGAGTTTACCAACGTCTCCATATAGCACTATTATTCCATATCGTGTTTATATGTCATTCCAACTGATGGTCTAAATACGCTCTGACATTTGCTGTAATCTAAGAGTTGTTGCAGGAATTACAACGCACCAGTACTGCAGTAGTAAACATGTAGTCTAATGCACACGTTGTTTGTTTTGCTAACAGCACCATGCCATTAGTTTATGACATTTTAACGGTCAGTGAGTTCTTGGCTAATTCCATCTTGAGGAGCACCAAGCGCACAATCATGACAACCCACGTCAATCTGGCAGTTCCTGCTTATTGAATTAATAACTGTATTCATAAGTTAACACGTGGATTTGGCTCTACTCAATATGGTCTTAGTTCATGTTCTGAGATATCGATGACACACTTGGAAATCCACTTTGAAGACGTAACGATCGATACACGACAGAGGAGTAATGTGTATGTTAAAAAGGCAAACCAGAAATATATGTATACATGACACTTTATTTCAGATACTATTCCAGCCAACTCATAACGTTACAAGCTTAGTTTAATTAATTTTTTATATATTGGGGTTTAGAGTCGCTTTTAATATTCTTTCACTTACATCACGACTTGTCAGTTATGGGCCGGAGGAACCCCGCAACAACCATAGCGCTGAATGTTGCAGTGAACCTGTGAAGCACCGACTGCATGGTACTGACAGACCAAGGATGATATCCATTTATAATTCTCCTGCTATGATATAATGTTCATGCCATTTTACACATGGAACCATATACTGGTAAGTTAAAAAAACATATATACATACTTGGCAGAAGTTCTGCTAATGCAATTCTAAGATCAGAATATCACAAGCACCCACATTTTGTATGTGTATGTGCTCTTGGATTGGAAAGGGCATTTGCAATTAAATAAAATACAAGAAGCTGCGGGGAAACTCTAGAATTAATGGTATAGAACACCCTCGACACGTATACCCTGTGGCTGTATGCCTATGCGCCAGTTAGCCAGATATTGGACACCCTCCTCAGAGAGTGTCGAGAGTATGCGACGACTTAATTTGGTTGGAGAAAAAAAGAAATCATATTGACAATATTCGCCTCAACATCTAGCTTCCGGATATCCTTACATCCGACGAAAAAACAATAATTCATTGGTTGAAAAATTCATAGTAAGATGTAATGCCATACTGGGGAGCTTATGTCTTCATGTTCTCTTGTAGTATATGTATTATTCAGTCACTGTCACTTCATGTGGATCATACATAGAAATATATAGAGGATACTTAACTGTGTTTCCCAAATATCATGATTTATGTCATTGAGTGAAGGGGGAGGTTATATTGTCACGAGTGACGCAGTAGAGTGTAGTATAAGGATATATTTTCACTCATATATTCCGCTATCCTACTGCCAAGCATATAATAATTATAGTGTCATATTAATGTCCGTGATATGACAGGGCTTATGCCAGACAGAAATATCAATCTCTACTGGAGCCGATACCGACAATTTCTACTGGGAATTGGATCATCAGTTAGAAATGGCTGCCCTGTGCACGTAAAATGAGTTACATACCAGCAGAACCAGCGTATATAACATATCACATCTAATAATCTGTCTGTAAGTACATTACGCGGTAGCAAGGGAGAAAGCAAACTCTCTTGGTCTGTGTCAATAAAATGCGTCAATATTTCCCAGACATTGTTCTTTATTCCCATGAGGTATCTATATAATGTATATATGTAGGAGATATTGTAGTGTTGTTATGAAGCTGATTGCTAAAGTTGATAATACATTTACCTGTACACGCGGGATTGCTCTCTTCATACGGTTTATAAGGATTGTGTTAACAGCACGGAACCGAGCAAAATTGATTCCACTCAGACTGAAATATCCGGAATTTGTGATACTATATATATTTATTCATGGATGGATGTACACTGTACAGTATACTAGGTTTTCAAACACATACGAAGTGGGAAATAAATACTAGTATTAAATATTTACATAAATAACGTTTCAGAACATTCTCAATATATGTATATACATTTTGCCAGATTGTCGGAACAAGGTAAATAATACAATAGAATACTGAAATATTGATAACAAGTATCTGGTACCGAGATTACGAAACATTTTGGGTACGGTTTCATACTCAGGCTCAAATGTTATAATGAGATATATGAGAAGATGATTTTGAAATCGTACTCAAAACGGTTTTGTACTCTCGGGATCAGGGGCTCGAGTTACGACTCAGATAACGTTGCGATTTTTCTGGGGAACGGGCCCCAGGTTTAACAAAACACGTGTGTCAATGTAGCTATAGGTAAACATGTATATATATATGCCTTCACGTCTTTGAAATGTTTCCATTTATGAACTTTTAGAAATTAAGGCAGATGTATAAAGACGAAATCGTACACTACACATCTAAGGAGCAAACTATGATCATGCAAATGCAACAGGATTAAATAGCCGACGTAGCGTTCTCTTAACCCGCTCAATGCTGGAGGCAACTGGAGATGTCCTAAAGATCAGAAACTGCCTAACCCAGCAGGGAGAAGGTTAAAGCAGTCGTAAATAGGACAAATTGTGATGGATCGTCCGGCACACGAGAACGTTCTTCTCAGACTAGGTAAGTTTGCAATCAGCCTAAGTAGATACGCTAATCAGAACGTCGCAATGGTTAGGACGAGGAAATGGAGACATCACACGGTATGCGAGTCCGAGTCAATAGGACAACGACTAAAACCATTACCTGTCACGCTATAAATGACCACCGCAGGGAGTAACTTAGATAACATAACGTTAACTCCAACCGTAGTAATACTAGTAGACTACACCATTGTATTAGTACTTGTCAAAGAAGTCTCGTGGCAATTTCTTCTATTTTTATCCTCTTATGGTTATTTAGGACTTCAAGTGGTAATGTTTCACAAAATATCAAAAATCATTAGAAATAGAACAAAACTGCCATAAAACGTCTTTGACTAGGACTGTACAGCATTGGTATACGTTATAACGTTGACGTTAGGTTACCACGGAGCTACGCCGTGTTGAGATCCCCGAAGCTTGAGGCTGAGGTTGTTTGTATCAGCTTTCACGTCGGCCTTCCAGCTAGGCTCATCTAGTATATAGAAGCATAACATTGTCATCCTACGACTTGCCTATAAATAGGCTCGTGGTTCCGAATGGAAATAGTTGTGGCGTCATATCATGAAAAGGTTATCGATAATGAGGCTATTCTTAATCTGTAAAAGAAAACACGACTGAATAGGAAAACTAGCTGTGATTATACTTCGTACCTTAATTGGTAATTATTCTTTATCTGATACTTTCAATAGAAATAATGCAATATTGACAATTAAGAACTTGTTCACAATATTTCTCATAGGTTCAGAGCACGATATAATGTATTATTACCGCATGGGCCTGAATGCATGGTGATTGGGACTACGATTTTTACTTTACCGGTATTAGAAAAGGATGAACTTAATATATACGGAATTAATATGTTGTAATATACCTTATGAAACATATAATAATAATATAAATGTTATACATGTATATCTTATATCTATATAATACTATTATGATAGACCAATAGAGATACACAATTTTATTATAATTATTCAAAATCCTGTGATTAAATGTTATGAACTTCATGTATGTAATCGAATGTTGCAATTGTCTATAATAAACGTACATTAAAACATTCTATGTGTATTTATTGCACAGTCGATGGGTGAAACTTCGGAAGCTATACCATGGTTACTTTGACGGTTGCCCAGAAACATGGTGCTACAAGGGTTGCTGTGGAAACGAAAAGGCAACAACACCAATTGTCCCGATATAACAAGGCTATTTAGGATTTGATTGTTACCAGTGCACATTTTACACGCTGATTTAACGAATTTAACAGAAAGCACTTTCATACCGATAATGTTCGAGAAAAACAAATCGGAAGTATTTTAGAACAACTGTTGGCACCATATACGCTAGGTGTGTGTACTAACAGGGCTAGCACACATGATCAACACAGCAGAGATAATATCGAGGCTTTTAAAAAATACACACATTATTGTTTTAAAAAAAATCAGTTATTGTAAAGTTTGCAATATCCGCATCCTGTATTATAACGGAAGTAATAAGAACATAGCATTGACAATGTGTCCGTGAATGGATACGAAGTACGGAATGAACTAGCCTCTTATTAAAAATATTTTCGAGATGGTGCATCTGGGCCGATCAATATTACTACGCCTCACGTCGGCCGGAAGTATATGTCAGCACCAAGGCCACGGAGTATGACAAGGACTAGGATCAGGAACAGTATTAGTAAAACAACTAATTGTAATTCCCGTAAGTTGTAGTGCAGGCATACTAGTATGTCCTTGGTAGGTTGAAATCAATAAGGTGGCCTCGCACGTGTCAGGATTGCAGTTTTAAGATCCCGTTTAGTTTTCTTTATCATTCTATAAGTGCTTATATAAATTTAAAAAATATATAGGGGAAGTTCAAATTGAATTCCTATTGCATCGGTTTATAGTCAGGTCACCATGACATTATATACTCATTGAATAAACTTTAAATGAAATAAGAGAACACATATGCAAGAAAGCGCAAGCCATAAACCTTTCATGAACACACGATGGTTAAACACTTGACTGTTATAAGCATGAATGGGTAATCGTATAATACAAGATACACACTTGGATATTCTCAAAATTGCACGAACAGTGTCGGTGTATATAGACTTGTACAGCTGGCTAAATAAAGCAATTTCTTGTAGGACGTCGGCGTGACTTTGCCGCCCACGCAAGTCCTCGTATATCTTTAAGACCTAGACTAAGCCAATGGTCTGCCATATTTCAAAGTACTACGAGGTGAATTGAAGGAAGACAAGATTTATTTCAGAATTGCAGGCTTCGTGACCCAGAGAACATACAGAATTTGACAAATGTGCACTGAAAGGCTTCATATCGAGGGAATACTGTGTATGTTTAAGAATGGATCATTGTATTGACGATGGACTCTAAATAAAGAATTTAATACCCTTGCAATTACATCAATTGTGTAATTTTCAACCAATTATCAATACGAATATATTTATATTCATTCGTTTGTTTCCTTGAAACAGTCTTGATATATGTATGCCAATATTCTTCACAAGCACACTAGTAAAGCACATTATACATACATCCATGATAGGCATTACATACATAAATGCTATGCACATGTATACATTGTACCAAGAAAGTAATGGAAGTTATTATTATATAGGGACTTATCCTGACCAATCATATCTGCACATCCTGTTTCATTAATGAAAACAAATAAAAAAGAATAGTTTTGAGGTGAAGCAATTATTAATAAAAATTGAATGTCAATTAAAAAAAACATATTTGACAAAAATATATAGATAATAATAATAATAATAATAATGATATAATAAATTAAAATAATAATAATAATATAGAAATAAATAAAATAAATCAGTTGCTCCCTAACCATTTCCTTAAACTGCAATATTTGGTTCTCACAATCCCCCCATTCACAGTATACAACATTCTTGAACATCACTGTGTATAGGTTATAGATGCGAATAAGACCAATGAAGGTTTGAAACTTGATATCCAACATATGGTCATATCTATACCTAGGAGACTGCACACAAGTGAACTATTATCTATGTCTGTTTATTTAGAACCAATTATTTATACAACATATCAGTCTAGAGATTACCTTCAGAATAATGGAAGAGAATAAACTTCTGGGTCCAACATTGATAACACTTTGAACTAGATTTTACTGTATTCATTTATTTTTTACAAATCATTTACAGCTTGTATAGTTGGTATACAAGATTATATACATGAACAACTCAATTATGAAAATATTGACATCAACATACAACAGAGTGTGCACCAATTCATTTTAAGTATTGGAGTATGTAATTATCTGGAATGTGTTCATTATTGGTTAATGAACATGTAAATAATTGCAAGTTTGTGGCACAAATGGCTTATCTAGCATAAGGGAGATAACTTCTTGACGAGATAATTTGTTAAGATACAAAACTTGGATGGTGTCTTCTAACCATCTAGCACAACAATTATATATATACGAACACAAGGCAATGACAACAAGTACTATTACACATGCCGTTAATTGATCTTGTAGACTTCAAAATGCATTCTGCTGACACACATACTTAATTCTCTCACTGCTAGAGGCAACCGGAGATGCCCTAAAGAGCAGTCCCTGTGCCTAATCCAGCAGGGATAGAGTTAATGAATTACTAGTATACAATGAGACAGGAAGATGTTACAATACTAACTAACCTTTTGTTGATAGATTTCTATGTTCTTAACCTTTTCATACTAAAGACAACTTGAAATGCCCATGAGCATGGGAAGGTCAAAGGTGTAATAATGGCAGTAAATCATAGGCTTTGTGTCCACACAGGGTAATCTCTGATTTGTGCCATCGCAATATTGTTACTAATACATTGGAGGCCAATACTTGTCAACCCTCTGCATGCTAGAGGCACCCGGAAATGCCCTAATGAGCAGTGTCTGTGTCTAATCCAGCAGGGAGAGGGTTAAACAAATTAAGATAACATATGACAAGACAAATCAAATTATTCATACTCAACAACAATTTACAAATAGATAATATTCTTAACCTTTTCCTACTACAGACAACTCAAAATGCACATGAGCACGGGAAGGCAGTAAATCGCAGGTGTTGTCTCCACATGGGATAATCTCTGATATGTGCCATCGCCACATTGTTAAATAATACATAGGCCAATACTTGCTAAACAAATAAAGATAATATATGATATGTCAAATCAAATATTCATACTCAGCAACAAATTTACAAATAGATAATTAATAAGATACAAATGTACAATAATTACAATATTTTACAAGATAGTAGTGTGTACACGATAGAAATTAACACTAGCCCGCTTGCCCGGGCCATTTCTCCCAATGCTAAAGGTATCCTAAGGGCTAGTAAAAATTCATAACATTTGTTATTTGTATTACTATTCGGGCTAGTAAGTT
This sequence comes from Lepetodrilus fucensis, assembly GCA_032361325.1. Lineage (NCBI taxonomy): Eukaryota > Metazoa > Mollusca > Gastropoda > Lepetellida > Lepetodrilidae > Lepetodrilus > Lepetodrilus fucensis. The sequence continues at coordinate 7,273 of JAUTBV010056658.1, forward strand.
TTAAAGTATAGTTTCTATCATCATGTAACAGTATGTTATTGTTATTGAAAATATTACAAATGTACAATAATCATGAATAACAACTTACTGGTACTTTTCAGTGTGTATATTAGTGTTGAAGCAAACTAGAAAACATAAAATGTGAAAATGTTTAAATAGATCTTGACACTTAATAGATATATACTTGAGTATCGACATATCGGTACTTTGTGACTCCCAGCGACACTGTGCTTTTCATTGTCAAAATAAACCCTGCTGATTGAGCTGCATGATCAAAAATATATTGGCAGCAGATTTCTTTTCAAATTATATTCTTTACTTAAAACCAACACAAACAATGCATGCACATAATTCTTGCATTTAACCCTCTTTCTGCTGAATTAGGCACAGGCACTTGCTCTTTAAGGCATCTCCAACTGCCTTCAGCATGGAGAGGGTTAAAAGTAGCAAAGTTAGGATACTCAACTATATATTTTCCCTTATAGCAATATGGATTTATTTTGTGGACTAACAATACTGCATAAACATGAGTGAGCGAGTTGTTTTACATTGCAGCGAGAATCAGTTGACAACCATGACATGAAATTACAAACATACCGACAATCATTGATAACAGTAGGACAACAACTATGACCGTCATGGTAAAATATAAGTACATTCGTCATTTGCTCTCTGATTCATTCTGTAGTTATTAATAACAATAATAATACAATGTAATAATAATAATAATAATAATAATAATAATTGCATTTACATAGTGCATCATATACAATAATAGTGCATAAATACATGAAACTGGACAAAAAATGCAAGATAAATAAGTTGTATAATTAGTTTAATGTGTAGCAACTTTTGAACAAATGGTATTTAAAGATGTAGTAGAAGTAATGAAAACAAAACAGAACATTTGGAGTCATTGCACATGTATCTTACCTCACACAAGAATGTTGGATTAGCGGTGTGAAACCAATGCCTTCATAGTAATATTTATCAGTGTTTGAAATTCATTGTAAAAATGCAATCAGTCATGAACTTATTAAGGATTACCAATACATTATCAAGAATGATGAAAGAAAATAATTATTAATATTCATAATAAAAATATATTATCAGCCATTATGAAATAATGGAGGTGTCAAACAGTCAGGAATAAATTAAAAAACAAATTTCTCACGATTGCACACAAAAACGTACTTGTTGTTGGCTATGAAACCCTCACTTAAATTACCACAAACATTCAGTAAGCAATTGGTCTTATGACATTGCCAGTTGGTCTTATGACATGGTTGAAAGGAACAAGACCAAGTTATTGATCATAGTCAGTACAGCAAATACACAGGGTTAAAAGTTCCCACTCGCCCAGCAGACCGATCCTCATGCTAAAGGTGTCCTACGGGCTAGTAGAAATTTCAGGTTTTGTTATTTATATAATTATTTTGGCAAGTATGTTTTAAAGTAAAGTTCCATCCCTGTAATATATACATATATGATAGTTATAAACATACCTGATACAGAGAACAACATTATATTACTGTTAAACTGAGGGCAACATTACATTACTGTTATACTGAGGACAACATTACATTACTGTTAAACTGAGGACAACATTATATTACTGCTAAACTGAGGGCAACATTACATTACTGTTAAACTGAGGGCAACATTATATTACTGCTAAACTGAGGGGGCAACAGTACATTACTGTTAAACTGAGGAAAACATTACATTACTGTTAAACTGAGGGCAACATTACATTACTGTTAAACTGAGAGCAACTTTACATTACTGTTAAACTGAGGGCAACATTACATTACTGTTAAACTCAGGGCAACATTACATTCCTGTTAAACTGAAGGCAACATATTACTGCTAAACTGAGGGGGCAACATTACATTACTGTTAAACTGAGGGCAACATTACATTACTGCTAAACTTACGGCAACATTACAATTACTGTTAAACTGAGGGCAGCATTACAATTAATGTTAAACTGAGGGCAACATTATATTACTGCTAAACTGAGGGGGCAACATTACATCACATATTATTCAACTGAAGGTAACATTACTCCAGATACAGACGACAACACTAAATATATGTCAAGATAAAAAATTCCCCAAAGAACATTTTCAGTGATTCATTTATCTGGCATTTTCATTTTTTCTTCTTTTTCTCATGGCTTATTTATGGTGTGGAGAAAGCAGTATATCAAGATAGGATTTTGGCACAGATGAATCAATGGAAATTACTTTAAGTTGGCCCACAAGTTAACCCCTTGTGTCTCCTTGCAACACGTATTCTCCAGTATAGAGAAAAATCCAGATGGGATTCAAATTCAGCACCTTTGGTTTGGTAGTTCAACCAGCTGCTCATCACAATGTCCCACCTACACCATCAGTACTTATTTGACGTTGGAGGAAAATTAGCCATTTCATTAAGAGTCACAAGTCATGGGTGGCGCAGGTAAACAAAGGGAGATAACTGCACAAACATAGGGAACATTACAGTTGCAATATTTTTAACTGGACTAACAATGCTGCTCTGGTGTATGTATCCTTGACAACAGCGTCTTCTCACTGACCTCAGCTCTCAGAACAACATAGGAAGACATCCACACACGATTTGTCACACACTGTCGTACGCAAACACACTTGGCCACAATGGATTTCATCGGGGGGGGGGGGGGGGGTCAGCCGACAGCCAATCAGTAGTCGGCCCAGTAGATGACCTTTCTTGAGCGTTCGCAGCTGATGATGCTGGAGCCAATGGGATTCCACGAACATGACATCACTGCGTGGCTGTAGAGAGAACAAGGAAAACATATAGTAATTAGTGACTCGTACACACAGCATATTTCAAATATGATTCAATGTCGTTATGGTTCAGTCGAGGTTTACAGCTGCTTTCAAAATGATATAATATTATTTTTTTTAACTTCTGGAATATTTGTAAAATGAAATTCTTAAAAAATACCCGTGTTCTTTGAGGATTTTTTCCACTTTGTTTTTTGCTATGTCCCATATATACAGCCCACCATCACTAGACCCAGCTACTGCAAAACTGCCATCAGGGCTGCAAAGTCATAATAATAATAATAACAATAATAACAATGATGATAATAATGATGATAATAATGATGATGATGATGATGATGATGATGAAATGTGTTTTCTCTATATGATGATTGTGAAAGCCAATGATGACCTATCCATACTTGCATCATCACAATACTCGAAACCTTCCAATAGTGAAATATATTAATATTGAACTACTCTAATAAGAGGTGCATCTTACCTGTATACTGCTCTGGCCCAGTCGCAACCAACCTTGAAGCCATCAGCACTACAACAGAGTAATTATATCCATACATTATAACCCCGATATACTTGATACTTTGTGTTTGGTTGGATGTGTTACGAACACACAAATCCCTGACATACTTTGGACCATTTCCCCATAAACATTCTTCTTCTATATGTGCAAAACTCTCTGATCTGCATGTTTAACAAGTGTATGAGTGTTAACTAGTGTATGAGTGTTAACAAGTGTATGAGTGTGAACTAGCTTTCCGGAGGTTAAACTTACCACAAAGTTGCCGACACCTGGTTCATTCTCAGATCAATAATCTTGACAGAGTCGTCTCTGGTACAGCACAGTAAGTTGCATCTATCTGTGAATACAAAACACCTCAGCATATCAGGGTATCGTTTCATGAAAACCGCATTGCCGCACTACAGTCGACGCATCCTATCATGATTGTGTCAGAAATGTTACCTTCGCAAACATTGATGACGGGCTCCGGGACAGGATTTGAACGTTCTTCCATTACACTACCACCTGCCCCAGAAAGGTATTGTAAGTTCATGGCCAGCTTACCTGGGGATAGGTTGAGAGATGTCAGACGACCTTGAAGCATTATCTCGTTAGCGCTGTTGTCTGACCTGGTGTCCCAGAAACGGACCCGCTTGTCAAAATGGCCGCTGATGATGTTGTTCCCATGCAACGTCACCAAATCATTGCAACTAGAACCGGCGAATATAGTTTTAATACCTGAAACAGAAACAAACTAAAATGATTGCATGAAGGGTTTATTTGGATTAAATTACTAGATCATACATCAGCTTCATATGATCTTAAACCTTATTGTTGGGACAATAAATTGACAGTATTACTTGCACGAGACGGTAATGGCGGAATTATACCAGTAGATGTGAAACTATTAATGACCTAATTCAGCAGATATATCAGACTATACTAGTATACATATAGCAAATAAAAACAATGCATTAAATTGTATTTTATATAATCTACCAAAGGGAAACCAAAAATTAAGAAAGTCTATTTTACAAACTAATATTGGATACTCTCCCTTGGATTATTGAATTTAGAACAAAATTTGATCAATTTGTATATTAACCTGAGTCGTGTTCTACGGAACGAGTCGAAAATTGCTATGCATACAAAATTACGAATATATTGCAACACTATGATCATTCTGTGGAACAGGGTATCGTTTCTCAAAGCTCTTATATCCACTATGAGAACATAGCGCTCTAGTAAGTGCACGATCCACATGTATTAGAGATGGCTACAAGAGTGCGTATGGTCTTGTAGTAGATATGAGAGCTTCCAGAAACGATACCCAGGACTCTGACTGATATAGACAGTACTTACAAGCTCTGCTATTGAGGTCCCACACCTTCAACGTCCTGTCATGACTTCCTGAGACGATTTTAATTGTGTCACCGAGAAACCTGGCTGCTAAAACCTTTCCACTATGGCCAGTGAGCGTATGCTGAAACCACACAAAAGAGTCACCCACAATAGTAGACTAATAGTAAGTTTGAATTATCTAAAAAAATTATATTATGTATGTCAAGTGAATGTATTTTGCAGTCCAAAACAACCATAAATATCGGTGATATTATGCCTTTAAGATTTCAAGATTATTTCACTTATATGGCTTGTCAGTTTAGGGCAGGATGAAACTTGCAGCATCCTTAAGACTGAATGTTGTAGCAAATCTGTGAGCAAAGGCTGGTACTGACAGACCAAATATGTTATCTGCATTGCCACAGTACAGACAGCACATCCTATCATAATGGCATTGGAAAAGTAACTTTCTCTCACAAGATGGGATTTAGACTAAATTAGACTAAATGTACTGTTATTGCTCACATATATATATATAAATATTGTAATTTATTAAGCATATGGTGGACAATGTTGTATTGTAATTGTTCATCCTTACCCGTAGTCTCTGATCTGAAAGTGACCACACACGACTTGCAAAGTCATTGGAAGCACCAAGTATAAGGCTATCCTGAAAAATAGTAGGAAAATTTACAGGATACATGGGTGTTGTACAAAATGCTACTAGTACAGAAATATGAACTGAAATTAAAATCTTCAACCATAGGCAGTAGGAAAACATTCATATGATAATACTATTATCGGGCATGGAACAATCATGGAAAAACTTAGTATGTACTGTTAAGCAAGCTAGAAATTAGAAGACCATTTTCCATTCAAACACTAACCTCTATGTCAAACTCCAATGCTGTAATACCTGCGTTGCTGCCTGTTAATATACCCTTGGATTCACATTTACCTGAAACAAGGGCACATAACTCCTGCAATCAATAGCAGTAGGCGTATCTGATTGGGGAGGTTATCACATTGTGGAGCAACCACAATAGATCTTTTGAAAATATTGAGTTTTCATAATTGGTGAAAATAATTTCATGGCTGTTTATTTAAAAATCACCTCGGTCACTCTTCAATGACTACCACATACCTAGTACTTAAAGCAGACCACATGAATTTGAACACTAACCATTTGCAACTTCCCACAGTTTTATTTTTCTATCAGCACCTCCTGTGGCGAAAAGTCGTCCTGACCCTGTCCATTGCAGAGCGTTTACCTCCCCTTCGTGGGCATCCTGAAACAAGAAGCATTTACAACATCGAGAAACGCTGAGGCATCACCATTATTGCATTAACCCTCTCCCTGCTGGATTGATCAGCATCACTGCTCTACAGGGCACTTCCAGCAGTGACATGGTTAATGTTAGGTCAAGATCTGTCTGAATTGTCGAGACGCTCCATGCTGGAAATTAGATGCCTTACATGTGCGTAATGATATATTACTTTGTTGTTGTTGTTTGAATTGGTGTTTAGATTCGCATTCTAAAAGCTTTCACTAATATCACGACTTGTCCGTTTAGGGCAGGAGGAAACCCGCAACATCCATAGAGCTGAATGTTGCAGTAAACCTGTGAGCACCGGCTGGTACTGACAAGACCAAAGATGATAACTGTATTGCCACTCTACAGTCAGTGCATCCTATCAATATTGCGTGAGAAAGGTAACTTTTGAGAACATTGATGCCTGGCGGGATTTGAACCTGAAACCAATGTCCAACGTTCCACCACTGCGCTACCACCCGCCCCATAGAGGAATTAACTCTGACTTCACAAGGGAATACTTACAAAGGTGTACTGAGCTCTACTGGGTATAGAGGCACTGAGGCATATAGGTGTAATTCCTGCTAGTAAAGGCTTTCCTCTGAAACATAAAAGGGAGAGTGAGTGAATTATTGTCTTACATTACAGCGGGAATCTTTCACCCAGACTTGATGAAAAATAAAAGGGATATCAATATAAATAATAGAAAGCTTGCTTATGGATAAATAGAAATAACATAAAAAACTTTCCATGCATACACATAGAATATATACAATATATATTCACATGCATATCTAAAATAAATGCACTTACAATTCTGTGATTGCAACTGGTTCTATCGCAGCATCAGCAAGTTCTTTTCGTAACTTGGCATGTCGTTTTCTGAAAGTTGAAGGGTTTATTTCGTGGGGTTTTCTAAAGCATTATGGAACAGCAATTTGCTTTGGGTGGTAGGAAAACCCACAAATAACAAAATTTCATGAGGGAATGTATGGTAAAAATTACTGTTCCAACTTTTCACCAATGAAATGAACATCTGAAAGTAATATTGTAAATATTTACTTTGGGGAAAATAAATAGATAAATTGATTATTCATTATACTTTCATATCTAGCGACATTTTACATTCATGGATAGAGCATACGTCAAACTTAAAATTTTACTAAAATGATTTCCCGGAAGACCAACAAGAATGTCATCACGTGTTCACAAGTACTGTGCTATGTATGTACAACACTAGCACTGACTCCAGTGAGGAGGTGAGAGCATCTGGTAACACGTCCTACGCGACACTAACTTGAGGTAGTCGTCATTCTCCTCGTTGAGTCGGTCGGCGTCCTTCGACTTGAGTTCCATCCATCGCTGCACCAGCTCGCAGTTCTCATTCTGGACCTTGCGGTACTTCTCCTCCAGCGATGTGAACGCCAGTTGTAGTGCCTGGTGCTCATCCTTCAGCATCTGTGGCGAGACAATCGGTCAGGACAATCGGTTGGGACAATCAGGACAATCGGTTGGGACAATGAGTCAGGACAATCGTTTGGTACAATCGGTCAGGACAATCGGTTGGGACAATGAGTCAGGACAATCGTTCGGGACAATCGGTTGGGACAAATGATTGGGACAATTGGTTGGGACAATAGATTGGGATAATTGGTCGGGACAATCGGTTGGGACAATCAAATTCAGAGAGAATCTCACCGAAGTGTATTTTTATATCAAATACATCAAATCCAATGAAAATCAGTGATGGGACAATCAACCAGGACAATCAGTGTCTGAACAACCAGTGTTGGGATAACCAGTATGGCTACAATTCATGATCAAAAACCTACATCAATCATGAAAATGTTTGTGTCCTTTTACATATTAATTAAACTGCCTCCTTGACTAAACCTTGTAAGTGTAAGCACTCTGGTTGCTGTATACATCAAATAGTTCTATGATTTCCTTGTCCATTCTCTTCTGCCAGTGCTTACTTCATAATAGTCAATTAAGCATCAACCCTATTGCATGTTTGGTGTCTCACAAGTCGTGACAAACCTGATTAGTTGCCTCTAACTCTATGATGGTGTTTTCTAGCTGCCTCTGAGCACCTCTCAATGCATTGATATTTGCCACGGAATCTGCAAGTCTGAAAAGTCACATTAAACAATCCATAATTAATCAATTGAAAAGCATGAAAATAAGTAAAAATAAATAAATTACCAATACATGTATTAATTAATAATTCTTGAGGTACATTGAGCAGACAAATATAACAGATTTACAATATGAATGTGGGCGCTCACGCTCACACACACACAGACACAGACACACACACACAGACACACTCACACATGCACAGACACACACACACAGACACACACAGAGACACACATACACACACACACAAACAGACAGACAGAGAGACAGACAGACAGACAGACAGACAGACAGACAGACACACACACACACACACACACACACTTACTTTCCCTCTGTTAGTTGCAGATCCTTATCTCTGTCCTGCAGTAGATTTTTCAAATCAATGATCTGCTGTGCATTCTGAAATACCAAATACCATCAGAGAATGCCATTCATTCACATACACTTCCCTTGTTGATTGTATTGCATATATTAATCAAAACCCACCATTTCTAGATCATGTTCTTATGGTTGTATGATCAACTTAACTATTGCAATAATATTGGTACAAATATCTCAATCCATCATTAATAAATTAAAGTAATTACTACCAATGTACCAGATTTGTCAAATATTTAACCATGGAAACAGGTACCTCTGAATTGGGCAAAACAAATACACAATTTTCTTAAATTTAAACAATCTGAATTACCAAGTATTACATACTATGTCAACTCGCACACTTGAAAAATATATTTTGAACAAGTGTCTTATAATTAATGGATATACTATGATCTTACCCCTATAATGTATTAAAGCATAGTTTTGCCCTGAACTATTATAGTTAAAGTATGAGGACGCTTGCCAGTAGATGTTTGTGTTATTTTTCATATTGATGATTGAAAATTCAGATTCTCTATCAGACTTACCTCTCCTCTCTTCTTGTGAAGTTCTGTCAGTTCCTCCTGTAACTTGTACACTTTGTGTTCTAGATGTGTCGTCTTCTCGCCTCCTCCACCGCCTCTGTAACATTGTAATATTGTAATATAGAAATGTAACATTGTAACATAGACATGTAAGATTGTAACACAAAAATATAATATTGTAAAATGTAAATATAACATGGCAACATAGACATATAATCATAGAAATGTAAGTGTAATATAGAGAGAACACACGAGGGTGAGATTCTATTTATCACATTTGAGATGTTTTTACTGGGAAGTTAATGAATAAGCTGATGGGCATTTACATTGTGACAAGAATGAATTGTGATGTAACATACAAGACGTCACATGTACGTTGTTCGTGCTTCCCATATGAGTCTGAAAATTACTCACAGAAGTCTCAGAAGTGGCTCAACTTTAGATTATTTTTTTTAACAATAAATAACTTGTTGACATCATTTTAGGCAGTGTTTTACTAAAACAAATGATTAATTTAAAAATATGGTCTGTAGTAATTTTGTAGTAAAATGTTATGAATGAATACAAAATAATTCTGTCTGTGACTTGCATGGATAAATGTATTTATGCTATCTATTTGTTCAAAAGTTTAGTTGAAAGTGTGACAAGTTCTAAAGTCCTTGGCCCTATAGTGGGTATTTTACATGTTACACAATGGGGTAAACCTACCACCCACGGCAATGGGGCCAACATTTACATGACACTGACTGTCAGATCAATGAGTACTTAATCCCCATTTATATATTGAGAGACTCATCTATTATAGTGCATGCGTTCAATGGTAACCCAAAATAGGATCTTTAACACATTGCTCTAGTGCATGCACTATTGCACAAGCCAACACTATACAAGCATATTGGTATACAATGTACAAATATGATTGTGCATACTGTACACATTCATTTCTGAATACATGTACCAATATTCATATTGTATAGACATTTCTGAAAAGATACATATAAAATATAAATAACTTCCTTTCTGAACATTGCCTGAAATAGAACAACATTCCAACCAGAAACAAATCTCAGTCAAGAATAAAAAGTGGTAAATTTGAACATAAAAATAATAATAAATAATAAATAACCATGTCCCATTGTTACCCACTGAAAGAGGACACCCATTTGAAGCATACTAAAAAATATATCACATCTTTTAAACTGGAATAAATTGAAAGGAGATAGAAAAACTGACACCTGCTCTGTGTATGGAATTGTATAGCAAACAAATACACAATCATGAATTCAAGGAATATCAGGAATACATATGCAGGACATATATAACACAGATATTAAATGGGGAGGTCACACAATATACGTTTGAGAAACAGGTTGTTCTCAATGGTGCATTCCAAAGGATCCAGACAAAAAAAACATTGGACAAAACTTCCACGGACATTATCTTTCCCATCCCCGACAACACCCACTTTAGGTAAAAACAAATATTCTTACTCAAATTTATATATATTCGCATTATAAACATTGATGAAAAGATTTGTACCACATAATCTTATAGATAACACTTGCCACACACACACACAAGAACACTTCAATCATCTAAGACATCATTACTGCTAAAGAAAAAAAAAGAAAAATCATTTGAACTCACAGACGATCATATCTAATTCTCCGCTTGAAATTCCACATAATTGTAAAGATTAGGAGCAAGAGGGCAATGATCTGGCACTCTTCACTCTCGTCCATGTGGTCAACTCGCTGGTCAACTACGTCCACATATGTCCATACAGCACACGAGACATCATCACCCAAACTCCTCCGTCACAAAACCTCTTCATTAGCATGAACACCAATGTGTCAAACTAATAATATCATGATAATATGAAGTCTGGGGTTTGGGTTTGGGGGGAGTCTGGGGGGAGGGAGTCTGGGGGAACGATGACTGGAGGCACAAGTAACATCAATCGTAACTGACATCTTGCCCTTAAGGTAGGCCTGGGCATTGTTTCAGGGAGTGAGGTGTCTTCTAGACAAAGACATGCAGTTCTCAAACATGTGTATTATTGATGGTGACAAACTGTGTCATAAATGTCAGAACACAGTAGTGTTTCACCCAGCTCTCATTGCCACTAAGAGGCTATAGCAATCATAGTGCTCTCATAGTGCTCTCATAGTGCTTTCATAGTACTTTCATAATGCGCTCATAGTAGCCACTAAGAGGCTATAGCACTCTCATAGTGCTTTCATAGTGCTGTCATAGCACTCACATAGTGCTTTCATAGCACTCATAGTGCTTTCATAGTGCTCTCATAGCCCTATCATAGTGCTTTCATAGTGCTCTTATAGTGCTTTCATAATGCACTCATAGTAGCCACTAAGATGCTATAGCACTCTCATAGTGCTTTCATAGTGCTTTCATAGTGGTCATAGCACTCTCATAGTGCTTTCATAGGGCTCTTGTAGCGATCAGGAATGATAGCTATGAGAGCTCAATGGTCTTTCAACCCTCTCCCTGCTGGATTAGGCACAGACACAGCTCTTTATAGCATCCCCGATTGCCTTCAGCAGGAAAAGAGTTTAATTACGGTAGTGAAGATGAACTTTTCTTGAACGGGTACCCAGGATAACCACAAGCAGATAAGGAAAAGTTGGATAGCTGGATCTAACTTACAGATAAAAATAGAGTTGTATCATCATGCATCCTCAATCTGTTGGTGTTATCTTTGTGTATAAAGGTATGTCATAAATCATTATCTTTCTTATGATGCAATGACTGTACATTTAACAAGAAAATCTTACCATTCACATAGTGCTAATTGTAACACTCTAATTTGACAGATGTTCACATGAGTAACATGATCATGTACTAAAAGAACAAACTGATTGTCATTTAGTAATAGCATGACAAGATACAATACTCAGCAAACCATAAACAAATATTTGTTAAAAAGAAAGAAAATAGGCGTAAAAAAAGGGGAGTGGGAATGGTTAGAAAAGAAAAGAAAAAGAAAGAAAAGAAAAGAAAGAAATAAATAAAGAAAGAAAGAAAGAAAAAATAAAAAATAAAAAAATAAAACCCACATAAACAATATGAACACAAACATATTTGAACAGAGAAAACAAATATTAGTTCATGGCCACCATAAAATGCACTATAACACACACAAATATTAGCTGAAACTGATTTGCATATTTATCTATAGATACACCACACACTCACGTTCAACAAGCAATTCATTGCTGTATATCATAATATGAATATCTCACTTAAAGAGGAAGTAATACAAATATTACCTTACTTACGGTAATTGCCATCAACTGAGTGTTGTTTATTTACCTGCGGGTGACACATTTTACCTGTACAATAATAGCAGCTGAGATCGTGACTGGAAACCAATCCATTCAGGTCGGGTAACTTTAATAGGCATGTGATTATGTGTAGAAAATGGCATGTTGAAATCTAGGAGGTTAGATTATCATAGAAGATAGATATCATAATGTGTGCCGTCATGGACAGTTAACCATGATCTAGTCATGGGACCCGTAGCTCAAAATAGCTGTAGCTAGAAATTATTGAGAGTAAAATTTTATGGACCCGCTACAAGTCCAATTTCAATGCATGAAACACTTTTATAACTACAATACTTGAAACTAGTGGTTCTTGAAACCAGATTTACATTTGTAATGTGTTACTAAGGGGGCATTCTACGGTTTATCATTATCAACGGTAGCTGTATAGTCCCTTTAAGTTTTGCAGGTGTTTCATTGGCTGTGCCCTAGTCTCTTTGTATTTTATGCAATATAAATGGAGTTTTGTTCCAA
>JAUTBV010056769.1:0-20098 GCA_032361325.1 Lepetodrilus fucensis
CTGAATAAAATCAAAGTGTTCTATTTCTGCATGTGATTGGGCAACTTAAGTTGCCTTCAGCAGGGAGAGGGTTAAAGGTATTGGCATTAGATGGTAATGATGCTGTTCCATGGATTTAGCTGTGCTATATACAATATCATGAAATAATCTTCCTTGTAACAGGCATTTTCTACGAGTTAATGTGTTTTTCTTTCGTGAATATATATGTCAGAAATCAGGTATTATTTTGGCCTGTATATCTAATTATGCAGTTTTATGAGTATACTTTATGTCAGGGAAAGACCAAAGGTTTAAGACTAATTCATCTCTGTTGCTGTAAAGGTCATCTGCATTGTGGAACCATTTAAATTTTGAGATAATCTCGTAGTGGTATACTTGCTGGAGTCGACTAGAACTTGGAGATAAGTGGGAACTGAGATTTCTGTGATCGGGCATCGAGATATGTTTACATCAACCCATGCTGGTCATTGATTTCTTCCCATGGAGAAATGAAGTCTAATGAAATGAGCATGCCCTGGCATAGGAAGTGATGTAGCTCATGTTTAGCTGTACCATGGATGAAGCCAAGACGAATCCGTAGCTTTATCTTGTTCTCCAATCATTGTAAAGTATGCTATCTTGTTTTCTGCTGCAACTTTTGAAGGGTAAAGTAGTGCAGGAAAATTTGACATGAATTTTCCTAAAAAATATTTACATCAATTATAAAGTGTTTGAAGAGACAGTTTCATGGTTGCCAAGAAACAAATATTTCTCTAAATTTGGTCGTGGTATTTTTTTTTCTGAAACTAGTGAGGACTAGTTTCAAATTTAGTGTCAGTGTAAAACAGGACTCTTAGTCAATGTAGAGGTATTATTGTTTTGCGAAACAGGACTCTTGTTCGAAAACTGCTTCCATGTTGAAGAGAAATGTGTTAAACAATGTTAAAAACTAAATACTGGTGTATTTATCCTGCACTCAGTGACAACGTGTTAAGTGCTATTTACTGGTATGCGTTGATGGATCTGTAGGGTCCTTTGTGGTCCTTTAGGGTCCTGTATGGTCCCATAGGATCATACAATTCAATTTTAACACATTCCTCGATATAGCTGTTTACAAAATCTTTGATTGGAGTATGAACCTTCACATAGAGAATCCAATGAATGCAAGGTATAAAATGTAGATATATTTTCATCACGCAGATAGATATTATGTGACACGTTATTAACGCCCAATGATTCCTTTTGTTGCTAGTCATGTGATTTAAATAGAATCTGTATCAGTCATCAACGAGGAATATATTTAGAAGAACAACATTTTCATGAAAGGACTCGGATTACTCCAATTTCTAATTCACATTTGGTTGTTTATGTTTCATTATCAGCCAATCATCTGAATAAATTTGTAATTAAGAGAATTCTTTATCCGTGAAATTTTGAGAACTTACAATATAATGCTGTCTGTGAAATGGCACAGGATTTCATATCACAAATCTGAATTTTGACTTTCAATACATGTGTGACCTCTTTTTACTTTATGAAATATGATTACTAAACTGACAATCCGTGATACACTAGTAATACATTTCTTATAGCTAAAATTAATTAACGATTTCTGCGATTATATCAGTCTTTCTATCACTCTAAACCTCTATTTTCTTTTATCTGTTTGAATGTTGCTTGAGTGAATATGGAGTTTAACGTCGCTGCAGGAATCTTTCACCCATTTGCAACGAGAGTGTTGCCAGAATATGGATGTTAAAAAAAACCCATGCAAAATGTGCGTAGACTGATGAGAAAAAAAGTTGTTCGGTTTATCTCTTTGTACCTACCTCCTACATCCGTAGGTAACCAAATACCAAAAGCTGTTTAACAGGCTACTGACAATGGGCGCGATGTGTGTTTACAAGAATGCTGGAACATAAAATTCCATTACAGCTTCGTGTTGGCTGGCAGCCCCCTTTACGTGACAGTGCCACCGATATGTGGACTAGCTGCCGAATCGACAGGTTTCGCAAATAGGCAGAGATGACTACGAGATGTGATGTAAGACCATTAGGAAATGACGGCTTGTAATTCTCTTCAGTTTTAGCTTCCTGTCAGCCAGACACGACTCTCTGCACTATAATATAGTGCTTGTCAAATCTGAAAGGTTAGGCTGTCTATGGAACTGGCTGCAATTTCTAATAAACATTTTCCATAATAGTCATTTAATTGCTTGGGTGTGGAAGATCGGAAAAAATATCCAAACTGTTAGAAAACTTGGGTTGATAACGTTTTTATCATACGTTCTTCACGGTTTTTTCCCCAGGTTTACTATCATAAGTTAAAATACAGTACAACGAAAGATAGTGGAGGTTTTAATGTTTAATATTCATTCTAGATCTGTATCAGACAGATAGGTAGCAGGAGATTCTCGATTTTCATGAGAACAAGTATAAACATAATTGTGAGAGTTGTTACTAAAATATATATAGATCAAGATGGTTATCAAAATCAAAGTAGAAAAATATGATTAAGATTGAATATTAACTAAAACGATGTATGAATTATGAAATGGTTAGGATGTATCAGATTCTGCTGATTGTACTCATCCTTTAGCTGTAACTCACTTCGATGTTATTGTCTACGTTAACTTTAACAGTCAAAACTCTGAAATCACAAATTTGTTGTAGATTTCCACCATAAAATGAGAGAAAAATGTAACATTTTATTAATTTATGGCATCACTGTCATGCAGCATAATAGAAATAAATAAATAAAATGTAAATCTCTTCTTGATTTATTTTACTTATGTGACATTTTTCTCTGAGATTACAAAACAAATATTTGTGTGACTATTTATCTATTGTTACTACAACTGATAAAATCTTCTTAGTATACTATAATAGCTTTTTATTGCAACGAAATTTCCATTCTAGTAACCAAACTGAAAATGTAATTCAAATATCTTGTTAGTATGTCTATATTATATTCATATATATCTATTTGCATATTTTCAATTCTTTTATAGATCTCAAATAATGGCCTGTTCACTGTTAATTTTTATTTCCATTGATGGCGTGTTCTAATTGAGCTACAACATCTGTACAGAATAAATGTGAATATATCAATATTGTTTTTTGCTTGATCAAGATGATGCTAAATTCAATAAGATTCTCAATTCTCTTGTGGAAACTCATGCATGCCGCTAATGAATACTTTCTCTGGTTTTGTTTTTGTTAGTTTGATGCAATTAACATTCCCGAAAGACGATGATTTCATTTTTAAAATGGTAATGATCATAAGATTCACGAATTGGATGGTGAATTATGACTGTGAGATCGTGGTGTAAGCTGGAATCAAAGAATTGTATCATTGTAATTAGAAGGACAAAGCTAAAGAACAATGCCTTCAAGAATGCAATAAGCATTAGCATCATGAACACCATTTATATTTATTATAAAAAAAAACACATCACATCCTTCTAGTTTTTATGTTATTTTTAAATTTCAGTGTAATACCGTATTTGCTATAATACTAGAAAAAGTTATGTACTTATCACCAGAAAATGTTTCTTATAATATTTTTATATTCATAGTATATTAACCCTCTCCCTGTTGAAGGCGAGTTAAGTTGCCCGATCACATGCAGAAATAGAAAACTTTGATTTTATTCAGCAGGGAGAAGGTTAATACATAGCATATTCCATTATCAATGTTTTAAAGAATGTGTGTACTGTATTCATATATGATACAAATTTTATACATTTTGATGTCCAGTTTAGATATCAAAACCTTTGTCGATTTTTCAAAACCGTAACATTTGTTTCTAAAATTAATTTCCATCATCTCATTTTGTAAATCTAAGTTAAAACCTTTTCTTTTCAAGTTGAACGTCCACTCTTTTTTTTTAACTGATCGTTTCTAAAAATGGGAATCATTGGTTTTTTTCTTTTTACAACAATGGGAATATAATGTGAATATACAATTACATACACGCTGTTGCACTCTGTAATCGCTATGTTGGTAATGATGTTTTCTTCTTGTTTCAGAGTCTCTCCGTGTTGGCAGGTTCCATGTTCTCTGCGACTTTGTAAGAAGATCCTTGTCTTACACATCACCTGTGATTCCTTGTCTTACACCTCACCTGTGATTCCTTAGTCAGCTTTAACCAGAGGTAAGCACCTTTCTCCATATACACTTCTACGCATTGCAGCTGTTGTTTAATCAATGTATGTGTCAGTGCTTGTTTTCTCATTACGCAATATGATGGAAATATTGTATGACACATTCTAATAATGTGCCTTCTTGAAAATTGAATGTTTTCAGATTTATTGGAGGTATTCGGTATGACCAATGTATGTGCTAGTGCATGTGTTCTCATGCAAATATTGTACAACATTCTAATAATGTGCAATTTATTGGAGGTATTCAGTATGACTGTTTGACCAATGTATGTGTTAGTGCTTGTGTTCTCATGCAAATATTGTACGACATTCTAATATAATGTGCCTTCTTGAAAATTGAAAGTGTTTAGAATATTTCAGATTTACTGGAGGTGTAGGTGTGCATGTTCTCATTACACGTTATGTTATAAAACAAATTTAGTATCTATGTTCTTGGAAATTGAATGATCTTAGAATATTTACGATTGGTACCACTGTTTTACTAATGTATGTGATATGATGAAAACTGTTAAAACAGTTTTACAAAATGCAATATGTGCCTTCTTGAAAATCCAAAATGTTTAGAATATTTCAAGTGAAATTTAATAGATAAATTTAACATAGTTATCTTAAATGGAAGGATAGATAAGTTTTAAGAAAATAGGACATTTTCTAATGCAGTACTAGCATATGCTCATCATACTTTACTACTATTTTTCTTGATAACAATATCGTCGCAAATGTGTGAAAGATACCTGCAGCGTCGTTAAACTCACTCATATTCACTCACTCATTATAACAATTAAACATTATGAACATGAGAATCCTTTCATGCTTTTGAATGATGCTTTGAAGTATTCTCAGACCAAAGTTTGACTGGAAAACGTGTATTGATAAAGTGAAGCATTCACCTTATTTGATGACTTCAGCCATGGATTAAAACTAATACAGCAGTAATCTATGTTGTATGTTTATGGCATATCTTGAAGCTGAATAGTCAGTGTGATATTGTGGGCATCTACGTATTCCACCTGAACCGTAATTATGAGGACAATTGTTATGCTGTATTACACTGATGTAGTAATCTCAGTCCACGTGTGTTCTCATGTAGGATTTCTTATAATACATGGCATAGAACTACCTAGTACAAGCAAATTGATTCTCGTGATTAAAGTAAGACTATTGTTCACAATTCCTCGTTATGGTTATTATTAAGACTAATTTCACTCGTGATATACATTCTGTAATGATGTGTATTGAAATGGTTATAATTCCTGAATTAAGATGATAAATGCATGTTTCAACCGCAATATTATTTATACTTATGTTCGTACATCTGTCTAATTATTGAGATGCATACATCGTAGAGGAGGTGATTTCCCATGCTACCTGTATGTATGTCTACCTTGATGCAATGATTTAATACTTATGACAACATGATTGTTCATCTAATAAAAACAAAATCTGACATTAATTATCATTTCTGACATTATCATTTTATCTACGTATCTTAAAATATTGAGGACTTCTTTCTGATGCAATTTCTCTACCTGATCACACAATAAGTCATTTTGTACACAACATTTAAAAGATGTATTATTGTCAGTCTTGTTTTTGATACAATTGCTAACTCCCCTGTTCATATATGTTTCCCGTGAGTAATGGTTGTTAATGATTGTCAACTAGACCGATGAACATGTTTTATCTACAGACACCTGCGTAAGTGCGTCTGCGCTTCAGTTGACGATGTATATACAACACAATGACATACTTCAGTCATATATGAGTAGACACAATTTATATCGTACTCTTAAAATGTAGCTTCAAATATGTGATTTAATTGATCATATTGCACACAATTGTTTAATTTACAGGTTTATTTTGACATTGGTGCACTTGGAAGTACATGTAATATAGTACCCATAAGGTATGTATGTTACTACATAAGGTATACCTGTACATGTTACTACATAAGGTATACCTGTACATGTTACTACATAAGGTATACCTATACATGTATGTTACTAAATAATTCACAGGTTTCAAAGGTTAACAGTAATGCTATGCATTAACCACAGTAAGTATTAATGACAAGAAAAATCACAGTACGGTACGTGATATAATTGCTAATTAAAATATATATATATATTTTTTTTTGGCAATTGATATTATGTACCGCTATGTAAAGGTTTATGTTTTGTGAAGATGGTATTAAAATATGATATTTTATATAATCTCTGCATTTATGTAAACTACAAAAGTTCTGTACATGGGCCTGAGGCCTACATATATGAAATAAATAATTTTATTTTTTTCTTGAAAATCTAAAATCTACAGTACCACAATACTAATGTTTATGCTGCTAATGATAACTTGTACAGAACAATGTGAGAACTTTTTAATCGGTCACAAAACAACATTCATTTATCGTCTAGTACCATCATAGATGGTCTTCATCTATAAGCAATCAAGAAGCATATCCTACCAATCTTAACTGCGTTCATCTCTGAAACATTCTCGCAGCGATGTTTAACTCCATAGCCACTTACTCAGTCACTCTAAAGCTATTGATACATTATTATGTAGGTGTCATACAGTAAACATTTACCCATTTTCCTTGGGAATATTGAAAATCTTTTCCAATATCAAAGAAACGAATCCTGCATATTGTGTGTGGCAGGTATATAATAGTGGTACAATACACGTGGATGTTTATGGGCCTTTACCTTGCTTCTATAACCACGTTTCTATGTAAAGAGCAAACTTCTGTGCCTCAAAGCTATGTCTGAATATATTACAAGGAAATGCAGGTGTATAAATATACACAAGGTCGTACTGGCATATCAACACGTGTGGAACACCCTTGCAATTCAGATGGCGGAAATAGTACACTTATGACAAAATATATACTCTATATATATTTATAGACATTCTGGTTAGGGAGTTGCTAAATTGAGAATGGACTTGCTCCAGAAACATTGGTGGGGTCTTTTTTCTTTTCTGTTTGATATACTTATTGGAGGTAGCCCGTCTGCCAATTCTCACAGATGATTTGGGTTAGCATGTCAAACAGATAGCAGAATACTGCTAGCATTCATTGGTTCTATTGGTGTCCACTGTTGAGTATATGAAAATACCCACTTTCCTCTCTCATGGGACTAATTACATTTCCTAGATTTTGTAGTCTTCTTTTTTTAATAAATGATTTCTAGTATGTGTTGACTGATCGGATTAAGGTAATTTTAAATGATTAATATTAATCAATAATAACACAAATTACAGTTGAGGTATGTTATTTACTAGTGAAATGATGTCCAGTTTGTGTTGGAGAATGATCTTGCAGAGAATCTATATAAGCTACAGCAATTGTGTCGGTCAGTATGGTTGGCCAACCATTATAATAAGCCGGACTGATCATGCCAGGCTAATTAGCGCAAACTCTGTGAGATTCTGCTGCCACCTGGTGGCCGGGGCTCCTGTTTTCCCGTGTGTGTACTCGGAATTATTTGACGAACTTCGTGACGTCAGACGGAGATGTTTAGTCGAAGTCCTATTGTGTAGGCACTCTTGTAAAAGACAACTTGATTGGAAGCTGCTGACAGTCCCACAAATCACCAGACCACCAATTTTCTCGGGAGTAATCAGTGGATATAGGTCAATCTATTCACGTGTAATCAAAATGTATCTTTGGAATAATTAGTTAAATATTTATCTATTTTTAAGATCATGTCCATGAAGCGTTGACTATGGAATGTATTTATTATCATCTGCATTTTGCATTGTTTTGTCTTCTTTTTACAAAATAGTTGGAATGTTTTAATAGAAAGTTATGTAAAACAATTATTTAAAAAACCCAACACTTGTAAAAAAACGTGCAAGTTATTACTTTAATTTTCAGTAGTAAATGCCAAATTTATGAAAATATGTTTCTGAAAATATAATTTGTCCTTATTTAACACATGTCTATTTTCAATAAAATACGTTTAAAGATACTGTTATACATACATGTCAGTTTACATGCACATTTGTCTACGTGATGTCACAATGTAATGGCAATAAGACAGAAAAAGACATTATAAAGTTGGTGACAATAAAAGTCAGGTTCAGATTTTAATAATTCTTCAATTTATATGTGGATAAAAAATTAACGCAAATTGTGTTTGCTCTTGAGGTGTATAAATTAAGTCCACGCAAATATTAAGTGTTTTCAGTACGATAATACATTATATCTTAAATGTATGCAAAATGTTACTGCTTTGGATTGTATTCTGTGATAAAAACCATTTCCTTCATGATCGTAATGTAACAAACGGTGTCATAAATCATATACTCTGATACCTGTTGAGTAAGTTTTAACTTTTTATCTAATGATTATCAAAACTGTGTACACTATTCTTTGTTGGAGGTGGTATCAACCATTAGATATCATTGTTTCTTATCAACTCAATTTCTTTTTTCATCTCCATCAGTGTAAAAGTTTCACAATTTTCAAGTGCTAAACTCCGCCAATTTCTGTTTGGTTTTCTCGTGAGTAACACACCCAGGGAGCAAAGAAAACGGAATTGTTCATATATTTCAAGAAACCTGTCTGCTGTCGTTTATGAATAATGTCCCTGATCCATACCTAGAACACACACTAACTGCTGAGATGTTTGTCCAAGTCTGCGTTCACAATAGATTACACCTGCCCGAGATTCGACTTAAAATTATTAGTTTTTCCTTCGGCTCCTTCCAGACTCTATGAGTTGTATAACTGTTTACATGGGAATCAATCACTTCCAGCCAGTATGGCGGATATCTTGACGCACACTCATAATATTTTTACCTCGCTAAGATTTGCTTATAATCTCCACATTTTTAGATATATTTCTCATTATTGACACACGACAGACATGGTTACTTTTGTAATTAATGCATTACTTTCCAAGTATTAAAGTGGTAGATATTTAAAAAAAATAATTTTATGACGTTTTAGTTTTATATGACACACTAACAAATGTATGATGATGTATTTCAAATGTGAATAGATAAAAGTTTAAAAAAAATGTCTACCTATTGTTTAAATTATTACTCAAGTGAATAATGAATTGCTGGATTTCCATTAATTTCCCGTTCTTGCTACATTTGTATGTACAACACATCGACTATTTCCTGCTTATTCATATACTGCCTTCCTCCTAAACGTACAATGTATGATGCACAATGTGACATATGAGTAAGGAACAGTACTTGAGGCTATTTATCTGGGAATGTGAACAGTAGAAAGAAGGCTATTAGTGTTATGTACCGACATTTTCCTAGTCTGACCACAAACTACTGCAATACTATGGTAGATCGTTAGATAATAATTAGAATAGTCCACACAAATAACAGCAATCAGGCCATTGGTTTTTCTTGGAATTGAAGCTCTAGTATGTTCTCTTTACAATATCATTGCATATCAAATTCATACGAGATGAATTGTATGTTTTGATGATTTATTATTATATTATTTGATAAGATTGTTTTTGTCCATTATGTGTTCTAAGGTCACAGTGGTTGCGCAGCAATGTCCAATTCTTGTTATATGATTATTATCTAACTTTATATTTCCAACATCTAGCTGAATGGAAATTGATGAATTTGGATCAGAATTAATACATTCAAATTTATTAATGAAGTATCTAGAGAAATGTTCATTATATTAATTCTCATACAAATCTTCAATTTCAATATTTATTTTTTTCAATGACGTCTGTGAAAATTAATTAAAATTCAATAAAAAAATTAATGCAAGTAAAATTGATGGCTGAAACTATTTGGGTATTTAGGACAAATAAAATGTTATTAAAAATATGTCTGTTACAGTGTTGTTAAGGTTTGGAGTCCTATTATAAAACCTGTCCTCGTTGAAAACGGGAACAAAGACGTAGGCATATCTGCACTAGGATGCTGACTCACACAAAGTCATGTACTGCTAAAGAAATATAATAAAAAACGTGTGGAATTACTATGAATCTTAATAATCTTGACTGCAATAAATTATTAATTGAGAAAAGTTGTGAAATACAACATAAATTCTTCAAAAATATTTATTAACCTGTTACTGACTACTAGAGTAATGTGTTTAATTTATTGACGTACATGTGTACCTATTTAAAAAAAAAAAAAAAAATAATAATATAGAATATCGTATGAGAACATAATGTCAATCTGAAATTACCTTTTTTTTCAATCACATACAATTTGATCATTGAATAATACAACTGCAATAGACTAAAATAATATTTTTGCAATATTTGTTTTTGTCATGATGGTAGAAATTTCAACTACCTTGGGTATACATGTTCAATCTTATAGTGACTACTTTTTGTGTGTGGATTCTATGGTAGATACAATGTATGCTTTAGCTCCTATGCTTTAGCTTCTCATAAGTACATTAACACAATAGTATGTGCCCCTATATGTTCTTGAGCTCTACATTGTTACAGATGGTTGAACTATTCCTGCTGTGACATAAAGCACTAATTAATTAATTAATTACTTACTTTATTCTATGCTGGATGTCCTATGTTCTTGAACTCATGTTGTAGATATCCTATATACCAGGGGTGCATTCAGTGACAAAGGCTTGTCAGCGGCTTACAAGCAGCTTTCTAAACTAGCCACTGTCTCAAGAGTCGTATGAACCGTATATGGGACAGGGAACCAGTTTTGCTAAGTGGCTTACTCTGGCATATGCTGATTGAACGCACACCTGAACTCTACAGTAGATACCCTATGTTCTTGAATTCTATGATGGATGTCCTGTTCTTGAGCTTATATGGTTGATACCCTGCTTTTGAGCTCATATGTTTGATACCCTATGTTCTTAATCTCATTTGGTTGATGCCCTATGTGCTTGAGCTCCATAGTCGATGTCCTATGTAGCTGTAGATACCCTATAGTTGATACTCTATGGTTGATACCCTATGCTCATAGCATGGATATCTTATATTCTTGCACTGATATGGTTGATACCCTATGTAGCTGAGCTCAACAGTTGATGTCCTATGTACCCTTTAGCTCAACAGTTGATGTCCTATGTACCCTTTAGCTCAACAGTTGATGTCCTATGTATCCTTTAGCTCAACAGTTGATGTCCTATGTACCCCTTAGCTCAACAGTTGATGTCCTATTTACCCTTTAGCTCAACAGTTGATGTCCTATATGTACCAATACATGGAAGAGCAGTGTTTGACTGTGATGCAGGTATTATCTCGAGATATACCATTCGTCTGTTTGTGAACTGCACGTGATGGTGCCCAGAAGACAAACACCAACATAGTATTTGTATATGGTTTGACGGTAACAATCCGGCATCTTCAACCTTTGTGCTAATGACTACACTTTGAACTCTAAGCCAAACTGGTAAGGCCGATGGCGCAACCCAGAAGACATTGCGCCAGTGTTAGCACTGGCGTTCAAATCGACATGAGACATTGTGTAACTGTTCTGTGAGAGGAAGACATTTTGTTTCGTTTGATCGGGGTAATGAGTTGGAAGCCCTGTGTGTGCCAGCAGGGTTTAACCCAGAGATTTGCCGTCTTCTCAAGGTTGTCCGGAGCCGTGAATTCTTTCACCTCCTGATTCCATAGATGAGCTTGGGACTCTTTGTATTCTC
The DNA here is from genome assembly GCA_032361325.1 of Lepetodrilus fucensis. Lineage (NCBI taxonomy): Eukaryota > Metazoa > Mollusca > Gastropoda > Lepetellida > Lepetodrilidae > Lepetodrilus > Lepetodrilus fucensis. Next base: position 11,766 of record JAUTBV010056769.1, read on the forward strand.
TTAAAGTGTTATGTCTATGGCTGATTTTGCGCCTGAAGGTGTCTTGTGGATTAACCCGATTAAATACTTAACAGGTCAGTAATCTTAAACCAACAAAATATCTGGCGCTTTTATCGCAAATGCAATGTTTGCTTGCACAAACAGCGAAAAAAGGTTCGTCTCTGCTGGAACTTACATGAGTCCCGTCTTCTTTATGAATTCCGCAATTCTTTGTGCATTACACAAGTAAATGGACATCCCATTTGTTTAGATGTTTTGTTGTTGGGGGGAGGTAAGGGGAAGGGGATGGAGAGGGGGGGGGGGGTAAGGTTGTTTGTTTCCCTGTGGACAGAACAAGCGAGCGCAGCATGCCTACGGGTCACATGATCGGCGGTGAGATGGGCTCTGCCTTGCGTTAGTCCGTGGTCGAGGACGACCGGCGGGACCAGAATCCTCGTCCTGTCACCATCCACAAACAGATGGAACTCTGTGTTTGTCGTCAATAAACAAAAACGCATGGCGAGGTACAGAGTAGGTGACGGCACCAGTATACCGATAGGAACCAAACATGTCGGATTTCGTAGTCTTCCGTTCCCCTTGTTGTCAGTTTGCACAATAGCAGGACAATAGCAGGACAATAGCGGGCAGTAGGAGGGGACAAAGGGACTGTGTTGCACATGCTGCACAGGTTCTTGATCATCTCACAGGAGTGCGTGTGTGGGGGTGTGCGAGTGTGTGTGCGTTGTGCCGACACAGGTAGGTGTTAACTGCTAGAGCCTACCCATCTAATTAGTGGCTATACATTACATTTATGTGCAGATATTAACATTGTGCACTTTTAGAAGTTGATTTACATTATTGTGATGATGACCTGTTGGAACTGGCAGGAGTTTGTGATGCTAACTCCTGGTTATGGTGTAAGTATGGAACAAGTCAAACTTATGCATATATTTAATATTGCACCACATTATATCAGTTAGAAAACCATTATTCAATATTACACCACATCCAATCAGTTAGAAAACTGTTCTTGGACGTACATTTTGGTATTTATTGTAATACTTTCCAAGGTTATTATTAACCTTTGTCATGCCAGGGGCAATTGGAAATGCCCAATAAATCATTTATATTTAATTCAGTATAGATAAGGATAAAATATATGCATTAAATTATCATTATTACATGCATATTATTATATTCTTCTTATTATTATTATTCTTATAGTATTATAAATACTTATCATTAGTATTTAAGTCAATATGGCTAAGGATAAGATATATGTTAAATTATTATTACATGTATTTCATTATTATTATTATTATTATTATTATTATCAGCATAAGAACTTGCTAGGATTATATATATTTTATATTTCATTAAATCTTGTACACTAGTTCAAATAATCTAAAGAAAGAGAAATTAATATTCTCATTTCGTATTTCTTGATATAGACAAATCATATCCATGTGGACTCCTATGAAATTTCATATTTCAGAATAATTTGTCTGTCAGTTCGTCTATGGCACAGTTCTATTCTCGAGGAAGATCATCACCTTGCACTCATCGCGTGAATCGAAATGGACGAAGCTTTGTACCCTCCAGCTAAACATTACAGCTAATGTGAAACATGAAACAGATTAACTGAAGCGCTTTCAAATTATCACATTATGTTAATAACGTATAACTGACCTACTATAGTGTTAGCTGGTCAGTTCGGGAAAAGAAAAGGATTCAATTTACGTGCTGGTTTCCGCGATAATGATGTAGATGGTGACTGACAGATTCTGAATGAATACTTCTATAGAAACCCCTTGTAACTAACAGCTTGAAAAGCAGAACCAAATTGAATTGTATCAAGACACTCTGCCAATCTGCGATATTATCTCCCTTGTTGGTCGTCGCACACATCTAGCGATCTTCTTTAGTAAATTTATAATTCTGTATCATGCAGTCTTGATGTCTTTTACAAAAAGTCTGCCATACATGTATTAGTTGTCTGGTACATTCAGGTATCTTTTTTTGTAAAAATTAATAATTCCATAGCATGCAGTTTTGAAGTTTGATGATGACTTTAATATCGACAAAACATCTGTCTTCAACTTGGTCATATAAGAAGTATTAATTCATTTTCTCTGGATGCTATTGGAAAATAAGTTGAAATCTATCAATGAAGAGGACCCTATTTTGGTTATGCATATGTCTGTTCAATTTAGACCTAAATTGCGTAGATGGTAAAAACACTGTACAAAATAGTTCTTGGATCGATTTGAAAACCATCAATGAAAATTATGGTATTTTCTTTGATGTATTTCTTTTTTTAAATTTAGACCTACATGCATAGATAGTAGAATACAAAAAAAACCACACTGTACAAATTGTATAGAAAACCATCAATGAAAATGATTATATATATTTTTGTAATGTATATCATTTGAATTTAGACCTAGATGCATAGATAGTAGAGGGCAATACATGTATTAAACATAGATCTACTACACAATATTAGATCGAGTTGAAAACCATCAATGAAAATGATTATATTCCGGATATGGATATATCTGTGTTGAAATTCAACCTACATGTACGGATGGTATAGAGCAGTACATGTATTAAAAACAGCGTACAGAACCACTGGGTGGCTCATTAGCGAGTCTTTCATCAGTCCCAGCATGCATCCCGTGGTCCAGCTAAGTTAGATATGTGGTGTATGTAGGCAGGGCGATGTTGAGTTCGGATCTCTCTCTATGCATTGGGTCCACACAGAAAAATGTAATACGTCTCTCTAACCACAATGTTTATTTTCTTCTACGGTGCTGGTCATAATAATCAATATTGATATTAATGCAGGTCAGTGCCATTTAATATAATCATATTTGGTAGATTGTATTATTTAAAAGTAAATATAAATAATTCATTGATTTTATAAGTTGCACATTTTTTTCTGTATATGATATGAAATATTCAATTTGAAACCAAACTGTTGCAAGGTGATACAATGTATATTTAACCCTCTCCCTGCTGGAACCAACTGGAGATGCCCTATAGTGCAGTATAGTGTTTAATTCAGCATGGTGAGGGTTAACCCTCACTCTGTTGGATTAGCCACGGATAGAGCTCATTAAGACATCTCTTGTTACCTCCAGCATGGAGAGGGTTAATTGAGATTGAATAAATAATGTATTTATGATTTATGATAGACGCTATTAACCTTTATTGAAAATCTGGAATACAGAAAATATGACAAAAAAATTAATTATATAACAATACTATACAGATTGTCATGGGAATAACAAACAATAATGTAATGTTTTGTAGGATTTGTATATAACAGCTCTACTGTCACAGGGGGTGTCCATCAAGTAGGACGTCAGATCTAGGACATGCTGGTGATTGGTGATAAGACTGGTGAAACTGGTCTGGCATACTTATTGAGATTAGCTATCACTTTTCCCAGCGTTAGCAGGATACCTCCAGGTATATTATTGATGCCATTCTTAACAGGGTAAGCTTCTAGAATACTGGTTTTCCAAGGACATGAATCTAACCAGTTGTATCCATATAGATCCCACCATGTACTTAGTATATGCTTAAATATATGATTGTATCTTTTTTGAATAATAGCAAATTCATAATGTTTGTCACTTCTGAAAATCGTCATGATACAGTCAATTCCTTATTATTTATTTTTTATCTTTTTAAAAATAATTTATGTTACGGTATAAATAAAACCAATACAATAATAAAACAAAATTAAGTTATTGCTTTATCGTTCTAAGAGTTCTGAAGTTTTTTTCTAATACATTTTCAAATTTACTAATAACGTTTGTAATACTGTTGAATAACCGAGTTATAACCCTGATAGTTTCAGTTTTGTGACAGTCTTGCATTTGTGTGATTGATGGAAGCTGTTTATGGCAATGTTTTTGAGTAGTGTTGTCTTATCATTTTCATAGGTCTTTGCCCACGAGAATGCATCTATCATCATATGCCATCTGCTGATTGAACTCAATAGCAATAGTCTGCCGCACTTGTAGCCGCACTTGTAGCCGTGATAACACACATTTTGAAGTTCTTGTGGATGATAGTGTTCCATTAGAAATATTCTCTGCTGTTCTATATTACATTACCTTGGTACCCATCTTCCCCAAGAAAGGCTTGAACACTTCAATATTCACTTGTGGCTGTGATAAAACACAACTTGAAGTTCTATATTATACTACTACTACCATGGTACCCATCTTCCTCAAGAAAGGCGTGAACACTTCTATATTCTGTTTATCACCTTCTCAAGCTTCCATAAATGCCATGGTTTAGATGTTTTGTCAGGTAGCTGACTGAGTTGTCTTCCCCTAGGTTAAATATTTTACCAATCAAAATACATGTTATAAAATTGCTATAAACAATGTTTGCAAAGTCTGCCAGACTGTACGTAATACTGAATGAGAGATAGAAGAGTTAGATATTGTTATTCAGGCATGTGAGTGGAATATCAGTGTTGACAATATCTCTCTGATGTTGACCTGCAGATTCAGTGCATTACTGGGCAGTTTTAAAGGCATGCTATCACAGATGAAGTTGTTGTTTTGGACCGAATTGGAGTTAAAAATGCAAGGTGTATACTTATACCGGTAATCATTTTTATACATGTACCTCCAAATATCTTTTCACCACTGTAGGATAGGTAAAATTCCGTTGCAGTTTACATTTTCAATAAAACCTAAATAATCAGTTAATAATGTACTATAAAATATCAATATTTAGATATAGGACTAAGGGGAATAACTCTAATCACAGAGCACAATGGTCAAAATAACCTTTCACGATCACTAGCACCAATAAGTATATGTCGTATCTAATTAATAAATATGAATAAATATTAACATATCGATAACTAGTGAGACATGTGGAATAAGTAACTGGTTGTATTAAATACTTTTGTAGTCAAAAGAAATATATTTTCAGGTAAAACTTCTATAGATGACTATGACAGAGGTTACAATGATGACAATAATTTCGGTACCGTAGTAAAATGACAAAAGCTGACAATACTGTCATATAATGGGGACAATGACAGATATATAATACATTGTGCACTTTTCATAACATAATGTAATATCTGGTATCATTCTTAGTTTGACAATTGATGTTTAGTTCTCTGATTTCAAGGTTATTGCTTTCTACAATACTTTGATACATTGACTGCGCGTATTGCTTGTGTTAACATTTAAAATTTGCGAATAAATTGTTTTCAGTAAATGTCATCTATCAGATGTATCTGATTTCTTATTAGCGACCTCAAAACATAGGATGGATGTAGCGTCAATGTACATCTTCTGGTGGTATGTACAAGGCATATGCGTAGGCGTTACGTAGATAATTAGGTATATAGTTTCTTGAAATGATGTCTCAACCTGAGAATGTAAACTAAGATTGGTGATTGTCACCAAGCAGGGGTAGGCTTCCATGAAAATATTTCCGACTTTCTAATTAGCATCTCACATCTTTGCTTGAAGCAGTATTATAGCAATTTCAGTATAAAAATGAGTTTATTTTTATGATACAGTTATAAAAGTGTGAATAGTTCACAATATAAAATTTGAAATATTTTTTTTTCTCAGAGATGTCTGTGTTAAGTGTGCTCAATTTAATTTTGAGATTCATATTGCAAAGAAATGATCATTAATATATGAATTGTAGCAAAGCAGTAGTAAATTCAAATTACTATTGCTTTGCTAAAACTACTTACCGTATATATAAATATTAGATTTTGTTCTAATTTACTTTTGTTATACATATTATTGCAGGTGATGCATTGTCTTGTAGTGAAGAAAAAATATAATAATTTCAATATTGAAAATGAATTACATTTTTAATTTTAACAATCAATGTGCAAGTATGAATAGTTCACAATTTGAAATTATTATTAATTTTTTGGCTATGGTGCTTCAAGCATACACCAATGAATTTAGGGATTTGTGATTCATAGAAATGATTACCAACAAACTGAGGCTTGTGTGCTTGGTATAACAGGGGTTGAGGAGGTGTGTCTGTGTGTGTGTGTGTGTGTGTGTGTGCGCGTGCATCCGCGTGTGTGTATGAGTGAGTGAGTGCATGAGTGTGTGTGTGTGTGTGTGTGTGTGTGTGTTAGAAGGCTTGTGCAAAACTCTCATATGATTTCCTGTTGTGTATTCCCTACTGGAGATAGGCGAGATAAAACTCTTAGAGATAGCATCTCCGAAACAACACTAGGTCTTCTGAGAGTCTCAACTTTGAGGTGTTTTCTTATGATAACCAACCTTGGAGTGTGGTTACATATGATACGGATTGATTCAGTCCTCACAGTTACTTCCATTCAGTCCCATTCAGTCACATGCCAAGGGCAAATCTGGAAGTGCAATGAAAGTATTAATGCATCTCTGTTCATCCTGTTTGAGAAAAGCGATGAACCAAAAAGAATTTATAAATAAAATATGAAATGATATTAATGTCTGAGGAAATGATATTAATGTCTGAGAGGTTGCATCATGAAGATAGTTTGACCGCTTGGGTCAGAAAATGAATGTCATGATATGTAAGCTTGTTAGGGGCTGGTAAAGATTTGTTGTATATATTATTGGTATTGAACATAGTATATCTGTGACTATGTATTGTCATGATATAACTACTGTAAAAATAATATATGAAAATATACAATATTTTTTATAAATTTGTTTTCTAAACATTTAATACTGTAAAATAATGATATATTATTACCTGCTAATAACATTTATGTATACATTTTGATATATTGCATAATTCTAGGATTTTGTGAAGAAGTTTGACAATTTAAACCTAGTTCAATTCCTTTTAAGTATGTGAATTTGCCTTTTTATTTAAATCCATGAGAAAAAAATATTAAGGACATTTTTATGTTCTATAATGGTAGTTTATTTATTATCTTCATGAAATGATATACAAATACAGATAACACATCTTCATAAGCTAGTTTATAGCAAAAAATCTGTAGGAAATCTTAGGTGAACTTTGCAGATATAGATTAATAATTAATCAGCATGATGTGTAATGTGGTATACTTTGACATTTATCATCTGCGTGACTGACAAACTCGTGTCTCACTGTGAATCAGATTCACGGGTTTTGTTTTGAAAATGACGACAGGATGTCTCTACTTATTGTCTTACATATTCTGTCCAGTTTCGTTTAGAATTTACGAAATAGCCCCCCTTGTTAATTTCATTCACGTGCCTTCGTTGATTTGGTGTTCTTGGATTTGGAAATGATTTTGTATGAAGTTCTCAAGATAATAATATGTAAATACGTAACAGCTAGTGTCTGTGTGGGCGGGGGTGGGGGTGGATGAGAAATGTTCACTGGGACATGTGACATTATTTTTAGAATAACCCGCAAAATGACACAAAGATCCGCCTATCATTTTATCATTAGCCGCACAACAAATAAACCCCTAATTTGTTGCTATTTTTGTTGCTACTTCGAACATTGTTAATAAGGAATGTAGAGCATCAATTGATATATTTTTGTGTCATACGAGCGCGAAAAGTGCGACCTATTTGGGTCTAATTATTACGGTAGGACTAATAATGGTTGATGCTGGTACCTTTCCGACACCAAATACATGCAACCGAATGCTTAATAATGTATAGTTCAGACGTATTAGGAAGACTATGTACACAGTCTTGATTACACACTAAAAGTCGCTTGAATGCGCTTCATAAGCTGAAAATCTGTTATCAATACATGACTGAAGAAAGAAAAGCGGTATGAAGTACATTTGATGAGAAATTATTCGTGACTTTCAGAGGATCTTGATGTCTGCCTGTTAAATGGCGAGACATGAGAGAAGGAAGTATGACTACAGATAGCAGCTTTCTCTTTTATATATAGAAAGTGGACCCAGTTTAGAGGGACGGTAGAGATCTAGAGTACTAATTGATATAATGGCAAAGTAAAGAAGCAATGGTGAGGTTTCTGTAGAGGTAGGGTGTTCTAGCTAGATTTGTCTCTACTTGATGCAAGTCCAAGAACGGTGTGTGTGTGTGTATGTGTGTGTGTGTGTTGTGTAGTGTCTGTGTGTGTTAAGTGTGTGTGTGTGTGTGTGTGTGTGTATTTTGTGTAGTGTGTGTGTTAAGTGTGTGTGTGTTGTATGTGTGTGTATGTGTGTAAAGAATAGAGAAAGAGAAAAGAAAGAGAGGTAGAGGGAAAGAGTATGGGAGGATTTGTTAAAAGACACAAATAAATAAATGGTGTGAGAAAGATGGCATACAGGAGAGAGAGAGAGCGAGAGAGAGAGAGAGAGTGGGGGAGAGGAGGGGGAGAGATAGAGAAGGGGGGGGGAG